>CAAKHF010017220.1:9847-33041 GCA_901007745.1 Hippocampus kuda | reverse complement strand
TGTGTGTGTGTGTGTGTGTGCGCGCATGTGGGCTTGTGTCTACATGTGCGACAAGAGAGTGTGTGCGAGAGAGAGCAAGAGAGACCCTATGTGTGTGTGAGAGAGAGAGAGAGAGAGGAGTCTGTGTGGATGTGTGTTTGTCTGGATTTTCAGTGCCTAAGAAAGAGAGAGAGACACCCTGTTTGTGTGAGTGTATGTGTGAGAGAAGTTGAGTCTGTGTGGATGTGTGTTTGTAAGGATTTGAGAGCCCGAGAGAGAGAGAGAGAGAGAGAGACACACACAAGTTTAGTCTGTGTTTGTGTAATTGTAAGTATGAGAGAGTACAGGTGTACAGAAGAGAGACAGTGACAATGAGAGTGAGAGAATGGGTATGTGAGAGAGTGAGTGAGATAGAGAGAGAAAGAGAAAACAGGTGCACAGATGAGAGTGGGTATGAGAGAGCGAGAGAGAGAAAACAGGTTTACAGGTGAGGGAGTGGAATGTGTGTGAGAGGGAGAGTGCGGGAGAGGGAGACAGAACAGGTATACAGTTAAGAGTGGGTATGTGGGAGAACCAAAGAGAGATAGGTACAGAGAGTCTGTGTGTTATGCTTTTGTATGTGTGAGTGGACATAACTGTGTGAGAGTGTGTTTTTGTGTATTACTATGAGTGTGTAAATGAGAGAGAGAGTGTGTGAGAGGGAGCACCTGTGTGTTTACTGTGTTTCTGTGTGTGTGTGAGAGAGGGCAAATGTGAGTGCATGTGTGTGTGCGTGGGAGAGAGCGTGTGTGCGTGTTCGAGTGTTGGTGGTTAATAGACAGCAGATCACTTTAAAATGTTTCCATAAACACGCCGCTCATTGCGGCATTCAAACATATTTGCGGCGGGAAGCCCGATTGAAGCTTTGCGTGTTTGTTTTGCCTTCAGTGCAGGTTCTTAATACGAGTCTTTGTTCTCCGCTGACTTCTTCTCTGGCCCTTTGGCTCACTTTCCAGGTAATGGATGACGTCGGCAACCAGACGTCTTGCAGGCTGGCGGGACTCAGACCTGGAACTGTGTATTTTGTGCAGGTGTGTTGTTTTTTGTCATCATCATTACAATTCAAGGCTCAAAAGATGTATATTTTTTCCTTTGAGGAGCAGTTGTGCAAATCAATGACTTCATTTGAGGAGCAAGGTTCTAATTTTGAGGAGCATTTTTTTTTCGTAGGTTAATCAAAGGTTTTGTGGAAAAGTAAAAAGATGACGCTATAACTCATAAACAATTGGTTTATTTGTTTTAGATATAAATGCCATATTTCTTAAATTCACATTGAGAATAGCAACAAACTGTATTTTTTCATGTAGAAACATGAAAAAAAAAACCCAAAACAGTTGTATCTAGTAATGTGCCGATATTAGATTCTGGCGGTACGATAACCGTGAGCAAAAAAAAATTGCGCTAGACTGCCATGCCTATGTGGCGACCATGTTGGCAGGGGCAAGGTTCCCATCAAAGGCAATACATGGACATTAAAATTAAGTCACAACTTGTTTGCTTCTGATTGTCATGAGGTTTCCTTTTTTTGTCAACACCAAAGTCTGTGCTAATGTATACCTTTTGGGGGCGGGGGGAGCCCATCTAATATTTTTACACTGTTGTGGCGTTGAATGCCGTTATACCATTGGAAGGCTGATGTCATTCTCTTTTTTGATTAAACCAAAACTTCATTCCTGAAATTGGGGTCACCTGGACATATTTTGTTAAGTGTCACATATGTAACATTTTAAGCAATTGACATTACGAACAGTATATTTGTACTGTACGGCCTCGTAGCGAGTGTCCGTCTTTCTATCTCATACTGCCCCCCAGTGGCAAAAGAGGGCAGCAGCAGAGTGGGTATTCAATTGACGCGAAGTGTGAGAAAACCTGTTTTAATTCTATTTGATTGTGTAATATTTTTCAGAAAGCGTGCTATTCCCCCCCCCAAAAAAAAAAATAACATACCCAATTTTTGTGTGTTAAAGATGAATGACTATTTTCATTCATTTCAATGGGAAAAGAGGAATTGAGATACAATTGATTTGCGTGGTTGAATTAAACTCTCATATCAAGGCACCGCTGTACTTCTTTTTATTTTATTCCATCCGTCATTTTGTTCATCGGCAGGTCCGATGTAACCCGGTGGGCATCTACGGTTCCCGCAAAGCTGGAATCTGGAGCGAATGGAGTCATCCCACCGCTGCGTCCACACCACACAGTGGTGAGTGCACAAGGGCACACGTTCCTTTTCATTCAATGTCATTTTATAAGTACCGGTAATCATTCTATAAGTTTCACGGGTGTTGTGTTACATTGAAACTGATTCAGATATTTGGCAGAATAAATTTCGGTTTTCTTAATCAGCCAATTAATTTTAAAAATATATACCGTATATTCAATGAACATTCTTCTTTTGGTCACTTAATGCTGACAATAATAAAGACATGAAATACAGACAGAACATTTGACCGTTTTAAAATACTTTGTCCTGTAGTATTTGTTTATCTTTCATTTCCTGTCTTTTTTTTTGTTTGTTTGTTTTTGGCACGCAGAGCGGGCGGCGTCAGGCTCGTGCGACCCCAAGTCGAGCGGCGACTCCAACTCGACGCTGCGCCGCGAGCTGAAGCAGTTCTTCGGCTGGGCGCGCAAACACGCCTACGGCTGCAGCAGCATGTCCATGAAGCACTACGACCAGTGGCGGGTGCTCATGCAGAAGTCGCACAAAGCACGCAACCAGGTAGGTAAGCATCACCTCACCGCACACACGCACGAACACGCACGGTGGCGCACAATGAGTAACAGACCGCGTCTTGTTCATTTAGGTTCTCCAAGGGGATAAATCATAGCACATGCGCAGTGGAAAAACAACACGGAGCGATTGGAATGACTGCCAGAGGATGGTCGTAAAAATTTGAAAGACTGATTTTTCCTGTTGTTTTTTTGCGGCAAGATGACATCTGGAGATGTTGCTTTTTTCATCTGTTAAAAGGCTCTTTTGGCAACCAGCACATTTTTGACACACAAACAAAAAACCTTTCCAGTTCGGCAGATGTGAATTTGCATTTTGGCAGGTTTTTTTTGGGGGGGGGGGGAATCTATCCTCTGCTATAAACCGTTTGTGCCCAGCCCAAAGCCATGTCTAATACAAAACAAATTACTTTGCACGGCAAGGAACATTGGTGCATACGCCCAATTCCCGGCCATAAAAAGACACCAGATACAGGAAACATATGTGTATTGTTTTACAACAACATCTAACCATATTTACAAATTCATACGTTCCAGCGTATGGTGAAAACTTAAGCAAGCGCCGTGCACCACTTGATGGGTCCATTCACTTGATTGAGAGGTCTCCAAAAGAAGACTGCTGCCTCTTGGCCAGGTCATCATCATTGTCAATGAGCAATGGTTCTTAACTGACCTACGTGCCTCAAGAAAGTTTAAAAGAAAAAAAAAAAATCGGATGGTGGGACGCATGCCGTGGAACCTTCCGGTAGTCATGGCTGCAATGAAGACGTCCTCTAATCTCGCGCCAGTGGGTGACGACGACGAGCCGCCGGGGGCAGCAACTTGGAGAGTCTATTCAAGTGAATAGACCTGATGACTTATGAAAATGTTGACCTCAAGCCTCACTAGTTTGTCCATTGGTAAATGTGAAATTGGAAAGTGTTGTTGTAAAACACACCATATGTTCTGTATTTTTTTTTTTATTAACTTTTATAACTTGACACAATCACACCTTGGGACAATTTAAGAGTGTTCCATTAACCTGCCACGGATGTTTTTGGAATGTGGGAGGAAACCAGAGTACCCAGAGAAAACCCACATAGGCACGAGGAAAACTCTACACAGGAAGGCCGTACCCAGAACCAGTCACCCACCGTGCCACCCCAAAATTACTACACAAATTTAATTTGTCCTTGTGTCCTATTTTTTTGGGCAGGCATTTTTGGGCGTTTCATAAAACGCACTGGAAGTGCAAATAGGTGAGCTTGCACCCCCACCCCCACACCCTTCTACTAGCGTGGGAAAAAAAATGAATTGATGAATAGTTAACTGCAAATATGCGGTGAATTATTGTTCACCGCATGGTCCAAATGCCCAATTCGGTGTATGTCAATTTGTTTTTTTTTTGTATCACCTATGCTGTTGCTGTAGTTTAGATTTACAGTGAGTTAATGAGTGTACAGTATTTGGATGATGTTAAGTTTACTCGAACAAGGTATGTGTGTGTATCCACATTTGAAAGAAATGTGCCCGATTCGGTTTTGAAAATATCAAATCAACGCAACCCTCATCATCATCATCATGCAGTATAAGTGTGTTAAAAAGTGCCAAAGGGTTTTTGTTTGTTTGTTTTTAAACCTGTCATCTCTTGCCTTGCCTTTATTTTTGTACTGAATCATATCGGCATATTTAAGAGTGTGTAAAGTTAATGCGTTTTATTGTTTAAGTTATGTTTTAGCCAATGAATAAATAATGACTGACTGAATTTAGCATTGATTGATTGCTATGTGTTTGTTTTATCGGCGTTGTTCTCCAGAAATAAATGTGGCTCATGCACAGCAAATAGCTCATCACTAGTTCAGTCAAACTGAAATATTTATGATTAACACAAATTTAAATAAGAAACATTAAACAAAATTGAAAGGGAAAAGTAGTAATAACACACAACAACAACCAGCAAAAACAAATGAGGGAATAGTCTCAATGATAATGGTTATGTGACAAAGTTTAGCTGTTAGCATTTTTCTCTTGTGCTGCAATGTTAGCATAAATGCTGAAGGCACCACTGTAATATGTGGAATGTTTTGAGGTTTGTTTAGCATCATTCGCGTCGCAGCCTGCAACACAAGATAAGTCGAGTTTAAATGTTTAATAGCGTGTGCACTGAGACGCTGTTAGTTACACAACACAATACAAAACTACAAAGCAGCACCCAAAGGCAACGCAACCGCGCCATGCAGGACATCATCATGATTTTCACAATTCCAATTGTGATTCGACGCGCCGTTGCACAATTCTTTGAAAAGTCAAACATATGCTTAAATTGTGACTTTCAAAGACTTGGAGGTGGACAATAGCTTAGGTTATGTCATACCCATGCTGGTAAATAATTCAGCAATGGGCAGGTGGAGGCTATAAAAGCAAGTTTCCCAAAGCAGAAGAAGAAGTAGTAGTGGTCAGATGGAGGAGGTGGCGAAGACACGGCCCCTAATCTCTGCCAAAGAGAGAGGTCAGTACATATGGACATACGAGTGACTTGACATGAGCTCAGCGTTTCAGTCTGCTAACTTAATGCTAATGCTAAATAGTATTATGTTGCATGACTATCAAAAAATGTGTAGCAAGGTAAGCAGATATAACAGTTATCACAGTCATGTGTTTTATCCTCTGTGAAGACCGACTAAAATTAATGCTGTACTAATGAGCTGAGAGAGGAGTTGAGACATCCGAATGAACAATACTGTATATCTGTGTGTGTCTATTATACTGCCCCGGTTGGTACTGTGAGCTTCTCTAAACTTGTGAAAGTGCATGTCCAGTTTTTTTCCACAACTTGCTGTTTAATATTAGCTAATACTTTGTGAGGTGGATACACGTGTATGAGTTAAAAGTTAAATGAACATCATCTCGATCAGGACCGGGCCCAGGACGCTACGCTCTGCCGCCAACAGTGGGCTACATCAATCATGATGTCACCAAGCCCAGCAGCCCCGCTTACTCCTTCAGCACCCGCATGAGCAGTGCCAGTGAGTTCGGATAAAACGTACCAACACGCACATGTGTATGTGGGGGGTGGTCTGACATTTGTAAGATGTTTAATGACACTCTCAGTTGAAGTTTACTGTCAGACCAAACATAAAAGAATTACAGGCTGTGTATTTACAAGAGAACACGGCTTTCCCTTTGCTGAATGCTAACAAGCTACATGAAACAGATCTGCCATTTTTATCCTTTTTATTTTGATGGAAGCATATCCAACATGTTCTTAAGATACATGGGGAATTCTTTTTTTTGGGGGGGGGGGCGTGGGGGGTGAATTACAAAACACTGTTATTAAAACGCCCACATTTACAAGAGGTTTAACATGGGTGAAACGTTGGAAATCTCACGATATACCGAATAAATTAGCAATTAAAATTAGATCGGCTTTCGGACACCGATCTAATTTTTCAAGGGTGGAGTGCAGTGCAAATGCATCTCAATCAAACATCTCGAAACAACCAAACCAAAGCCAACCAAAGCATTTAGGGAATGAAAACAATAAAAGTACTCACCAAGAGAATGAGATGAATATCCTGGACGAGCGCACCCGTCTAGGTGAGGTGCCAAACATAAAAGAAAAGGAAATTACCGTCGGTCCCAAGGGTGCAATTAAAAAACAACAACAAAAACACGGCCTGAGGTAACAAGGTAACCGGTTTCATTGAACAAAAATTAGCCCAAGGGCAAAAAGGTGCAAAAAACGCTATTTGCGTTGTATTACATAAAAAAAGTTCAGAAGAAAGGGTCAAAAACAATAGTTTAGTTTTAGAGTAGCTTCTTTACCCTAAAACTAAGGAAACACGAACTATAGAAGACGCTTGTTGGAGGGAGAGCGCAAGCACTGCTGTCTGATACACTGCCACTTCCTGTCACTCCACGGACGGTCTTGACGCTTGGCGCCGTTATTTGTTGGCCAATCAGAAAGGGCCGCTCCTGAGGCTCTGCAAAGATCCTACTTAAAACAGTGAGCACTCATTTCCACATACAATTCTGGCGACAACAGCCACGATCACACGAACAAAACCAACAGAAGTACTGTACAAGCAATGCGGTACATAATACGGCCAGGGGCCGTAACAAACGTCAAATATGAACCACATCATGTCACACTAATTGTCACGTTAACATGATCATTACGTGAATTTCTGGGACGTACTGTGACTAACATTTGAGCAGTGTGGATTTTGTTGGATGGCGGCCGATGTGCACCAAACATATTCGTCGATGGGAGTGGAGGTGGGTGAATTCAGGGGAATACCAGCCTTGATTCGCTACAATTTCCACCTGGGTTGGACGAGCCGTCCGATAGTTCTCTCGAACCTCCCAATGGCCACAACTCCCCAAATTTCATACTCATGTTATAAATGCTACTACCAATACATTTGTACTGTATAAAAACAAGTACAGTACTGTATTGTACATTTCCAAAAAGTTTGTCATTCTAAAATTTCCAACTGAAAATATGAAAGATGTTAAATCATTCTTATGGTTAACATAATGGAAACTTTTTAACGTTTAAGACATATCAGAAAGCAGGACAGAAGATAACACACGCATCCCAAAAGCACCATGCGTCACTCAATTTATGAACATTTTGATATTTTTCAAGTTTGATTTCACATCATTGTCAAATATGCATTAAATATACATTTCCGATACCAATTTTAATTTATAGTGATCTCTGTGGACTCCAGCCCAGGACCAAGATACCATGTCGGTGCTAACGTGACCCGCTTTGGCCGAATGAACACACCTTCTTACTCCATGATGGGCCGTGGAAAGCGCATTGGTAACCGAGGTAAACATACGAAAATGTCAGACAATACTTAGTGCATCAATAAGTAACACCTTTTTCGTCATAGATGACAAATTCCAGACTCCGGGACCAGGAGCCTACAGCCCAGAGAAGGTTCCACCTCTCAACGCTGAGCGCCGACCGCCAGCCTATACGATTGGAGTTCGCACACGCTATCGCTCTGTGGATCCCGTACCAGCACCCAACAGGTGAGGGCAATTTTGTGCTTGATTTTATTATTTGGGAAAACTAAATCGCATTTCTGAACAAAGCCAGCAAACTTTCAAAAAGGATTTTCATTTTTTTTTGGTCGGCATGGATAACATTAGAAGACCGACAAAAAAGTCTCGAAAAGCCATACCTGAAAAGACAGGAAATCCACCATTTTAGTTTGTGAAGTGGCCATTTTATGCTAAATTGCATGCAACCACTTAAAAAAAAAAGTGAACCAGAGCCAGTTTTACTTAACATGAAATTTGGTGAATCAGAAGCAGATCCACAAAAAAGTCTCAAGAGGTCATACCTGAAACAAAACAGGAAGTCCGCCATTTTGTTTATAAAGAGACTATTTTAGATTCAGTTGCACGCGACAAGATTAAAAAAAAAAAAACATCTGCCGACAAAGCCAGTTTCAGTTAACATGAAATGTGGTCTATGTGCCTGTTATGAACAGACCCACAAAAAAAGTCTCAAGAAGCCTCAAAATCACGGGAAGTCTGCCATTTTGGTTTGAAGCACAGACTTGTACAGTATATGAATGGAGTTACAATAAACATGTCCCAGAGATTTCTTTACCAAATTAGAAGCAAATATACAAGACGTGGAAAATGCTAAATTGTGAAGTAATTTTACTTTTGTCATTACATTAGGTTGAAACACAGCTGTGAAATTGGGTTTGTTGTCATAAAAACAAAAAATAAATATGTTTTGCCAAATATTGTCACTTGCTCTACAAATAGTAGATTTAAAAAATATATATATAAAAAAATGAATAATGTTTGATTATTATTTTTTGTGTATTCTGGACATTTTGTGTACAGTATTTCTGACTTCATTTCTGATTGGATACATTGTTGTTGTTTAACAGTTACACGCTCCCCAAGCTGTTGGGCAATCAGGTCCCCAACAAGCCATCCGCCGTCAGCTACAGCATGTCGGCCCGCCGGAAGGTGGGTGGCCCCTCAGTGGACCTGGCCCAGAGCCCCGGGCCTGGCAGGTACAACAGCACCAATCCGGACGTCTACCTCCGACGCCAGCCCTCCTTCTCCATGCAGAGCCGGACCAAAAGGCCCACGTACTCCTCGGCCACCCCGGGCCCGGCTGCCTACCGCCCAGAGCGTTCTGGGGTGCACCTTGGCGGGGCGCCGTCTTTCACCATGGGGATCCGCCACTCAGAGTTTGTCACACCACTTGTGCTGGACGTTGTCCACTGACCAGTCAGTGTCTGAGAACAGCATTGTAAAACAAAGCTAGCTTGGTTGTTTTAAGGACTAACTGACAAACAAATACGCCACGCCGACATTTTGCGATGTCACACTTATGTTGTTGGTATTGCTTTAATGGATTGAAGAATAGCTTCCTCTTAAGGGGGGAAAAAAAAAAAATCTGTGTTTTGGCAAGGGCTCCGCCGCTTAAAAATGGCACTTTCGCGACGTCTTGGTGGATGTCTGACGAGTCACGTGGGATTCGTCAAAAATACTAAATACTAAAATAAGGCAAATGCAAAAACTCTTGTTAAAAAAAAACAAGATATTTTATTTGTTTTGCTGTCTCAATCGTTTCATTTTGATAGATTTTTTTTTAAAACTAAAACAACACTTGTTTCAAGAATTTTACATTTTTAAAAACAAATTTCCCCCGATCTAATTAAAAAAATATTTTCTTTTGTTTTATTTATTTTTTTGCATGTCTACTTTGTCGCAAGGTCATCAGTAAGGAGATAAAGGCAAAGACAGAAAAATGATTCACTTACAAAAACAAAACATTGTCCTTGTCTTTCATTTTCTCCGAAGATTTTTTTTTTGTTTGAAAAACATTACATTAAAAAAATGGTTCCTTTTTAGTTTTTGTTTAAAGGTTGCAGAAAAAATATTTTTTATGTACCCATTTTTTTTTTTTGTGGTTATTTTGTTTAGAAAACAAAAAAATACCGTCCACCCATCCATTATGTGAAATGCTTCCCCTCACGAGCGTCGTTGGTGTGCTGGAACCTATTCCAGCTGATTTTGAGCAGTAGGCGGGGGACACCCTCAACTGGTTGCCAGCCAATCACAGGGCACATTCAGACAAACACCCATTCGCTCTCACAGTCACACCTCGGAACAATTTCATGCATTCAATCAACCTGCCATGCGTGTTTTTGGAATGTGGGTGGAGACTGGAGCTACTCGTGGGAAAACCACGCAGCTAAGGGGAGAAGATGCAAACTCCACGCAGGAAGGCTGCAGCTGGAATTGAACCCCGCACTTCTGCACTGTGATGCAGATGTGCTACCGAGTCGTCCACCGTGCCGCCCACAAAAAATACTTTTCCGATAAAATTATGTTGTTACTATATATATATATATATATATATATATATATATATATATATATATATATATATATATATATATATATATATATATATATATATATACACACATTTTTTTTGGGGGGGGTCATAAAACAAGCTGTTCAAGTTAACGAGGGTCCGCAGTTATTGGCGAAGTTTCCGCTGCTCCACATCACCCTCTCGTGTCCATACTGAGTCAAACTTAAGCGGATTGATCCGGTATGAGCGCGCGTCACACCTGCTCTCGGCTGTCTTTGTGAGGCCACGACAGCTTCCATCCAGAGTGGGAGGCTGCGTGCAGACCCCGGCCCGCAGCCGGGCTTTCGTCGGTGGACGTGCGCAGCGAAGTGAAGGCCTTGCTGATCCAGTTGTTCTTGGCATCCTGGAGGTCGTGGGCCAGGATTCCCCTCTCGTGCTCCAGCTCCTGCGACGACACAACACCGTGTGAATGACGGGAAGCCCCGAAAATTTACATTTATTTATAGTATAAATTACGAGTATAAATTTACATTTATTTATAGTATAAATGACTGGTGGCAGTGTCAAATGGGCTAGGAATACTGCATCCGTGAAAAAAAAAAAGACATATCAAAATTTTCCTTTAACTGTTGGGTGGCCAAGTCACCGTGTGGCTCTGCCTCTGGAATGTACCATCATGAAGTCTATGAAGGGGGTGTGTGGATGGCTCCATTTGACTCGCATGAAATTATAGACAACTTTTTAAAATTTGTTTTGTCGGAAATGCACTTTATCCTCGTACGTTCCAATTCATTTTCTCCAATTTCTTCCAATAACTTTTCTGCTTGAAGACAATGAGCTTATTGTATTTTTTTCCCGTCACATTTTGACTTCTGGAACTCTCCTCAAAACATTTCATGTTTGTTGTCACATTCCAAAATTTTTCTGGTAAAATTTGGAGTTTGTCCTCACGTTCTGGGGTTTGTTTTCGCATGACCAAATTTCTTCATATCTGGAGTGTCAAAAGATTTTCTTTTCTGTTTTAAAATTCCACTGTCATGATCTAAACGGCATTATTTTAAATATCGGATTTTTATTTTTCTTCAAATAAAAGGTCTACCTGGATCTTGCAGTTGGCCTCCACCACCTGTAATTTCGTCTGAGCCAGCTCCTTCTCCAACTGCCTGATCTGAGCCTTGAGGGAGGCCCTCTCCTGGTTCTCCCGCCTCAGTTCCGCCTCGGTGGGACCCGAGTGTTGCTGTTCCCATCCCGGCGCCACCGCTGCACCGCAGTCATGCGGGGGCGAAGTCGGCGCGTCGGACCGGAGATTCGACGCTTCGCCTTCTTGGTATTCCGCCATGTGATGAGAACAACGTGGACAGGCCTTCACTGCACTCTGCAATCGACAAAAAAAGGTTAAAAAAAATTGCCGCGATGAATTGCTGAATTCGAAGAATTTAGTCAAAATGTTAGGAAAGCACGAGTGAATTTGATTGTTGCAAAGTAACGACGAAAACAAGTTTTTGGCAAAGTCACAATCAAAAAAAAAAAGGTCTTAAGTCAGTAATAATAATATAAATAAATTCAGTCTTATTGTTCGGATTCATTTATTTCATTTTAAAAATTCTTGTCTTTTTTTTTTTTTTTACATATTTTTTCTCGTAACATGACTGACTTTCTCGCAGCATCGTGACTTTTTCGCAAAATTACCATTTTTTTAATCCGTTTTTCCCCTACAGTTTTTTTTCCTCACATTAGAACTTTATTTCTGTGACATTAACAATTCCTTCTTGTAAACGTTTCTTGAAATGTCATTATTTGTTTCTCACGATACTGTGGCTTTTTTTTTGTGACATTAAGATTGCTTTTGTTGTGTCAATGTAGCAAAACCACTTTTTGGGGAAGAATGTGACTGTTTTTGAAACATTTCGACTCAAAATATTACAATTTTACTCCCATAACATGATGCTTTTTTTCTCGCACGGTAAGACTATTTCTGACAGCATGACACCTTTTTTCTTGTAATATTACAATTTTTTTCTTGTCGTGACTATCGTGAAAATTTCTTTTTATTTCTTGTGTGCTGAAATGTCACCTTGAGCGAGCGCACCTCTTGCGCGTGCGCGTCCTGTTGCCTCTCCAGACGAATCGTCAGCTGAGAGCAGATCTAAACCGATGGGAGAGCATCAACATCATGTGACTTATGACATCATCAAAGCGCGCCTTCTGGCAACGTACCTGCTTGTAGTCCACGATGATGCCTGACGACCGCTTCACTTCTTGCTCGGCCCGCTCCAGCTCCCGTCGCAACACTTCCTTTAACTTTTAATAAGGGGGTGGGGGGGGGGGTGAGGGGGTTAGATAGTCAAGGTTTGTATCTCCATAATTATTCTTATTATTAATTGGCTGTGAATGAAGTTTGGCGTGAACACTCCCACAGTGGCGCAGACCGCCCACCCAAATAAATAAAAAATAAATAAATAAAAAGCTAACCCAGGGACAATTCGCAATCCATTGCACATTTTTGAATAACCCGTCGCATGCAAGAAAATTAACATGGCGACATCATTACGGGGACCTCGGTGGCTAAAGTTTGGACGTCCTCCCTGACATCAAGAGTGCGCCGCACCCACCATGGATGCCTCTTCATCCTTCCCTTGCTTCTCTTCCTCAGTGGCCTGTAGTTGACGTCGAGTCAGCATAAGGTCACTGGTGAGCTTCTCAACGCTGTCCTCCGCCTGGCAACATCACGACGACGTCAGATGAACAACATTAGAACATGTTTCATAAAATGTTTATGCACTTTGATGCGTCTACTTGGATGAACCAGACTGTGACGGGGAAAAAGGTGATGGACCACTGCTGTGTCTGCACTGTAGTATTTGTGACTTTGAATGTGTGTGGCTTTAAAAGGCGGGCCCTTGCCTGGATGTTACTCTGCATAAGTTGTAGCCAGCCGCTGCTAGTGAACGAATGCGCTCGAACTGCAATAGATGGACTTATGGTCACAAATGGAGTAGAGTGAATCCACAAGAACTGAACCATGACGTAGCAAGGCAACACTGTGTTTTCTTTCATTATTCTAAATTTTTCAGGAAAAACATTCAAACATTTCTCAATGAATGTAATTTAATGGTAAAAACGTTATGGGACGAGTTATATGTTGTACTTTCATGTACCACCACAGAGACACCCGCGCACCACCAGTTGTTTTCGTAACACACTTTACTACTGCACTTTATCTTAATTTTTTTAAAAACCGCGAAATTATGACAAAAATTGGACATTATCTGCAACAAAAACAAAAAAAACGGGACAAGGTCCTACCTTGTCCAGGGCGCTCCTGAGGGCTACTTTGCTAGTGATGAGCCTGTGGGCCAGGTTGTCGTTCTCCTGTTCCAGACGGAGGCTGGTCTGCTGAAGACGGCGGTTCTCCATCTGCGGCCGATCAAAACGCAACAAGCAGTTGTCGTCAACAGCACGCGCCAGCACCGAAAAATACAAACAAAGGCGCATATGCTTTATAGATGCACAGATATTTTGGGGGTTTGTCTTAAATATGTCAGTTTCCGAGGGGAGTTTGGTGCTTTCCCACCTGGCATTTGTTGAGGGGGTCTTCCTCGTCCGCCTCGTCCATCAGTTGAAGGCGGCTTTCTCTCAGTTTGGCTTTCTTCGTTGGGACCTCCTGACGGAGAAACGGTCGACAATTTTTAAGGCGCACACCCCCTTTCACACACCAAAAAAGGTGTCATATCATACTAAAAATAAAATAAATAAGAAATAAAAAAGGTTGAGATGGCGCACCCCCTTTTCATCAACACACACATACAAAATGTAATTTTTGGTTGTCTTAATTTTCGCAAAAAAGCAATGTAATTGTTATATAGGTGCACCCCCTCTACCTCACACTCTAAAAAGGGGAAAAGTTATGTAATTGTCAACCTTAGCGCACACCCTCTCCCGCACAAACCCAAAAAGGCGAGCAACAGTATCCTTGTTAAAGCGGCACACCGCTGCTCAATTATCACATCCTAAAAAGTTGAATAAAAATGATGTCGTGTTGGCGCACCCCTTCTCTCTTTTTCACAATAATGGGAAAAATAAAACAATTTCATTGTTGACTCAGACAATCAAAAAGGGGAGAAGGCGGCGTTATTGTTGAGTTGGCACACCTCTCGGTCGTCTTATTCACACCTAGCTCGGTATCCTTACCGCGAAGTGGGGTCCCGTTTCGGCCACCAGGCAGGCGAGGATCTCCTCCTCGGTCATTTGCTCCACCAGTTGAGCGTCGCAGGACAACGTTACCGACACCTCTTGCATCATTTTGACCCCGAAGGCCGCCCTCTGGAGAGCGAAGGAACCAGGTTCAAATCCTTCGGGTCGGTCAACCCCAAAGCGGCGGCGGCGGTGGTGAAAGAAAAGCAGGTGGAGCGCGTTTGACACTCGAATGAATGAAGCGGGCGGCAAAGTGGGAACAGGTTCCACCGGGTTGGGTTCGGGGGCCAAACGGAGGAAGGAGTCGCGCGGCCGCCAGCACTTCTTCTTCTTCCAGTCCCTTGTTTCCTTCTGGCACAGAATCCGACAGAACCTGCAAGACGTCTCCGCCAGGAAAGCAGTCACGCAATAATAACAACATGATGAAGATGAGGAGGAGGAGGATGAGGATCCTTCCTCGGGCTATCGAAAGTAGCATTATTATGCTAATGGCGTCCCGGCGCGCCAAACTGGTTGAGCGAGGTAAAGCGAAAGAGAAATACTAAAACATTAATTGGGGAAACACGCCCTTGTTTTGATTTAGACCGAATGTTTTGTGAGACCGTATTTGCTTCCTTGGTACTTCAAGTTGAAATATAGAACTTTAGTTTAGTTTTTTGTTTTTTTTAATTCAAAACTAAAGTAGAATCGTGTTCCAAGTTCAAGTTCGAGTCAACTTTGTCGTCAAATGTGCTCTATGTGCAACATACAGCGCAGATGAAATTTCTTTCCTCTCAACCACAGGAGAGAGAGAGAGGAGCCGCTGCGGGTGCCCGCGCCGCCATCAACAGAACAGTTACCATAATATGGCAACATAATACAAGACAACACATAAGACACAGCCAGTTGTGCAATCTTCACCACCTTTTCTGCATACACTTTGTTGTTTGAAGCAGTTGTAGATGACAGAGGAGAGAATCAAAGTGTCAGAGACGTCATGCTGAAAATGTGCGCACGTCTGCTACAAGTTTGAAAGCAAACAAGAAGCTGTAACGTCCATTGATGAAAACATTGATTTTTACCACTTATACTTTGTATGTTATTTTTTTAAAAAAAAAGAATCGCTAGGATTCAACACAGTTTTGAGTCCGGCACTAATTCCGATATTGCACAGAAAAAAAAAAAATCCGATCAACACTTTATCGACTGATCACTTTAAAAATGTATAATGCGAAAAGAAAATTCCTAGCCCTAATTTGAAACCATACCAGGAATTCTTAGTTTTGCACCTGAACCCTCGCATCAAACACCACGGCGACGTCAACGTGTTGGTGCACAACTCCCTCCTTTCGAACATCTGGGGTGCGCGGGTGCGCCAGCCGGACTCCTCCCAGCCTTTCGCACCCGGGCAATTCTTTGAGGTTACATGAATCGTCATCCTACACCCAAGCGCCGTATCAAGAAACGTTTACCGGAGGGCCTTGACGGGTTGAAGATGTCACCTGCCGCGCCGCTGTCTTGTTTGTCGTTCAGAGGATCATCCGTTGTGACGCCGGCGATTTCAAAGTGACCGGCAACCGTCAGCTATTCTGTGACTTTAGATAAAAATGACAGTTACAGCTGGAGATTGTGTTGAATCAACGAGAATGAAGCTCCAGAATTCCATTCTTGATTGATGTTGATCTTTTGAATTCCTGTTCTCTCGACTTGTATTCCAGCTCAATAAACAGCATTTACAAAAGTCTGGTTTTCAAGTCACAGTCCGACTTTATTTGACCGAAACGCACAAAACGCACGCACAGACAACAGTAACACGTGTAAAATACAGATGTGTCGCTATAGATCCGGGTACTACTGTACTTGTGGCGTGACACGATACATTCTTTATATATTTAACAGTTCATATTTTAAAATCAAATCAGACGTCATTGTGGATGTAAAAAGGAAGCAGTCCCTGCATGGAAGACGTCACTTGCACGCGAAGACAAATACTTACAGCAGATGCCTTTTCTGTTTTTTTTTTTTTTTTTTGTAGGACACAATAATCAATAGTCAGCATAATTTTAGATATAAAATCTTTCCGTGTAGGAAAACAGTTAGCCCTCGATTTTATACGTGTGTATGTTGTGTCTCAGTTAACACTAGCAGGGTGTGGTGGGTAAACTCCACTGAGGTCAGAGGGAGTCTCAAAATAGTTCACTTCACGAAATAACTGATGAAATATCAGTTCAGATATTTACGTCACATGGTATTTAATTTTTTAAAAAATGTATGCGATAAAGAAGAGCTGAAAAATGGTACCATCTGTTTTTTAAATTTTTTTTCTTAATTTCAAGTCGACACTGAATAGTTGCATTCATTTTAAAATGTGTGTATGAGTGTGTCTTAATTTTTGTTCGTTATATAAAAGCCCGAACAAAGGCCGTTTAGTTGCACAATGTTCACTTAAGTTAATTAACCCCCCCTCCAAAAAAAGAACGTGAATAGGGTACAAAAAAATGTTTATTTTTGTTACTTTCTCGGGGGAAATAAATGTATGTAAATAGAATAGGAATGGGGGGGGGGGATGGTATGAAATAAAGCAACTGCAATTTGAACAGGATGCTAAAAACATTTTGGTGCGATGTTGATCTTACCAGCGGTTCAGTCCAGGATGCGTCCCCCCCCCCCTAAGAGTCCAAAACCAGATCCCTGTATGTTCATGTGGGCTGGTACCGAGCAGTTCAAAGGTCACACCTGGGTGCTGTAGGGCCTTGGTGGGGACGCCGGGCACATGTAGACCAACGGTAGCGGGGTCTCGTAGTACGTATGGAAGCCCAAACGCTCGCCCCCGTTGAGAACTTGCGGGGCGGCGCGGCGGGTGTACGGCGAGCAGGCGCGGCACGGGGGGGCGGCGTCCAGCTGGCCCAAAGAGACGGGCGCAATGGCGGCCCCGTCGTTGGCCAGCGCATCACACGTGTCGCACGGGAAGTGGGAGAGCGGGGCGGACGGCGGCGCCGGGACCGGGTCGGCATCTGTTTCCGCCTCGTTCTTCTTACAGCAGTAATACTGCAGAGGACACAGGACGGTTGGCCAAATTGAATCGACGCTTTTGTCCCCAAAATTATTTTGGGTGGCTTTTTACTGGCTTTTTTCTTTTTTTTTGTACAGGGGATTTTTAATTTTGGGGGGCTTGGGCAAACCTAACAATTTTTGTCTTATTTATATATTGACAGTCACATAATTAGAATTGTGAACAGGTTCAACGTTGCAGCTTTATATTTGTAAAATGAAAAGCTTTCTCTCAAAAGTTTGACTTTGATTTTCATTAAATCACAACTTTTTTTTTCTGGGGAAATCATGGGATTATTTGTAAAAATAACAGTTTTCGTCATCATTTCTTAAAATATTACAACTCACTTTTTTGGAAAATTATGATTTTTTTTCAATTCATATTCTCATTTTTGAGAGGTTAAAGTATGAGATTTTTTAAAAATGTAATGACGACACTCTTCTTTTTTTATATACTGTTTCACAAAGTTATATTTCTTATATTACTATCATAGTTGTATTTGAATGTCAAAATTATACCACTTAATTCCCATTTAATATTTCTGCATTAGTCTCTCACTATATTGACAGAATTTTTTTTCGCCCATAAAACTAAAAACCTTTTTCTTTGTAAAATTCCCCCACAATATTACAACTTGATCCTTCTAAAATTCACTTTTTTTTTTCTCAGAATATTGCAACATGATTTTCGAACATCTCAATTTTTCTCTCAAAATACCAAAACATGATTCTCACAAAATTATGACTTTTTTCCCGCAAAATATTTTTTTCAGTGAAAATTAGGATTCTTTGTGTCATAACACGGTGTCCTTTTTCACAAAACCTTATATTTGAACATTCCACATTAAAAAAAAAAAATCCAACTTTATATTCAGAAAACTGTGGCTATCGTCCCAAAATCGGACATCTTAACGACAACATTTTTGTATTTACCTGTAGTCGGCAGTAACAGAGGATGGCGACGATGCACAGTAGTATCACTCCGGCAAGAATTCCTCCCGCTATCACAATCGTTCCCGCTGACATTCGACCAGATCTCCATCAAACCCTGCGCACCACAGAACAACTTTTTTACAACTTATAAAAATACGTCTGGAAGACGGCAGGTGGATTTACATTCGTGACGGCTAACAAAGCCACTTTAAACAGTATACCGTCCCCTCCAAAAGTATTGGAATGATGGCAAGGTCACTTCTGTTATTCTTTTATCAAGAAGACGTTTTGGTTTCTTTTGAAAGCAATTTATTTCATTTACAACCCCCCCACCCCCAATTTTAGTTTTAGTTATTTCGTTCGCTTAACCTAGGTCTGTATCTGTGTGCAGGTATCTCCTCTATGACATCAGTCTAATCAATTATAAAGAGGCTAGTCTGCGCTAAAAGCGAGTGTGCCTCCTCCTCGTCTTCTTTTTGTGCGGCAAGATAAGAGCTCAAACGATGCAGTAATTATGAAGCCGCTGTGATGTATTCCACCAACACTAAAGGATTGGAGAAACGAGCTGCTCTGGATAACATGCAACAGAATCAGGGCATGACAAACAACAGAGTCTATAGTGCATGGAGGAAAAAAAAAATCTGCCCCCAGTCCCCTTAAAAGCCTTTTTTTTTTTTTTTTTTTGCAATCTAACAAAAAAAAAAAAAAACCCAAAAACAAGACCAAGATAAATCATTTAAAAACCCTATCCAAGTTTTTCTTAAATTTCTTTGACAGCAACAATAAACAGCTAAGATCATTCGGTGATGTCGCCAAGTTCATAATTAACTGAACACATTTAAACTCATGTTAAATGGGAAACAGCACACACTCGCCGCCATTTTAAGTGCCTCTGGTTAACCTCAAATAAACTTCAGCAGTTTAAATAGTTTTTTTTTTTTTTGGTGACATTTTTCAAGCAGAAGCCTGGAGATGTTAGGCTAACATCCTCTGTGCACTCTGGCGTAACTTCATGATCTCAGTGTTTATTTTTACTTTCGCTCTTCAGAAGATTTCACTTTTGGTCACTTGAGTTGCACAAGTTTTAGGTCACAATAATGGTGGGAAATGTTTTGAAACAATCAATCTTGTCCCCCACACCCCTCCTTTTTTTTTTTTTTTTTTTTTAACTTCACCAAAACCTGATATTTGAACAGGGGTGTGGAGAATTTTCTATCCGGTGATGATCCAGCACATGACCAATTTTAACAAATTAGCTAGGTGATTATGCTTATTTTGCTTCCTGATTAACGTCTCTGGTGTGGTGAGTGTCGATGATGTCACCCTGTTGGAATTGTGGAGGTGAAGAGATTTCACGCTCCTCGTCGACTACACTATTTTTAGCTTGCCACTCCATAGAGGTGTCATCGTTTTTTTCATTAGCTCTCTCGTTGAGAAACACACATGCACATGTGCGCGCGCGCACACACACACACACACACACACACACACACACACACACACACACACACACACACACACACACACACAGAGTAAAAGAATTGACATTTGAATAGCTATTTGAGGAGGAGGATGTGAGGCAGGCGTGCTTTTGTTTTGCATGGGTATACAGCGGTGATGCAGTAGCTTGTCACCGTCGTCTGGTTGCTAAGCAACCGGCTGAGCAGCCGAAAACACACTTTAAAGAGCTCAGTGAAAGGTACCCCACACAGGCTGAAAAGTCACTTTTGTGAAAGAGAAATACGTCACATACATGCAACAAAGTAAGGTTAGTTAACTAACAAAGTAAGGATAACTCGCGAACAAACTAATCACCTAATTGTGACCAACTAAAAGGAGTGAAGCAACAAATACCGGTCGTAACAAGTAAGTTTAGCTCGACAGCTATCAAATTAGACGTGTGGTTTAAACTAAGTAAGGCTAGGTAGCGAACAAACTAGCTAACTGAACCAGACATCAAGCTTTAATGAACTAACTTATTAACTCTATTGTAATATAAAACAAGCCATTTGATTTGAACTAATGTTATTTAGTTGAATAACATCTGTTTTCAATACTAAGTAACGAACAAACTAGCCATCTCGTTAGCTAAGAAATGCGATTTGCTAACAAACGAGGAATTTGGTGTGAACTAAGTACGGCTAGGGTAGCTAATAAAGTAGCCATCTAGTTTTAACTAACTAAAGCTGGTGAGCTAATGAAATATATGCTTCAGCTAACCAACTAACAATTTAGTTGTTCCTAAGAAAAGCTTGTGAGATATCAAACTAGCCATCTAGTTTTAGCTAACTGAATGTTAGGGTAACAAATTAGCATTTTGGTTTGAGCAAAGTAACGCTAGCTAGCTAACGAGCCATTTATTTGTAACTAATAAGTACCGTTAGCTAATAAATACTGGTAGGCAATGTTTTAAACATCCATCCATCTGAACCGCCTATCCTCACTTAAGTTTGTATATTATTTTTAAAGAAGTATTTGGTCGATTTGCAGCTTCCATATGAAAAATGAACAATGCTTCACATCTCTCTACTTCTGAATAAAAGATGATAAATTGAGAATATATGACATTTATACGGTATATATTCTTCTTCTATGGAGGGCGAGAGGATCTCTCTATTCTGAAATCATGACAGGACACCAGCAAGCAGAAAATCAGGGCTGCCTGCGTTGCAATTTTAAAGCCCCACAGACCTCAATTATTCACGTGGCGTTCCCGCCGACAATATTTTTCCATCAGGGGGCCAATTTAGACAGAACAAGAAGAAGATGACAACGAAAAAGGTGAAATTGTGGCTGCTAGAAAAGTGTGGATGATTCTGAAAGCAGTGGAAAATGAAGGCCACGTGCTCGATGAGTGGTTAGTGCTTCTCCCTCACAGCTCTGAGGCTGTGGGTTTGAATCTCCGCTGTCTTGTAGCAAGTTTGGTCTATATGCTATCCGTCCATCTTCTTCCACTTACCCGGTGTTGGGTCGTGGGGGTAAAAGCTTTACACCAGCAACCCAGAGGCTGAGGAGTGTGATCACTCTGTAGTTTGCAATACACCCTGTGGTGCCCCTTCTTGAAAACAGCTAACATTTGCAAAAACAATTACAGGACTCTTGAGAAGGTAAACACTCAGTGGGACAGATTAAAGAGAATGCAATGAATGTCTTCCTCTTTACTCGGCAACTATATGACGTTTTGAAATCCTATTTCGTTAAATTTCCCCCCAAATCAAAATTTTAACCCATTCTCCGGCGTCTACTCAACTAAATTATTTATCTTACGCTTTTCTATACTGAAACGTTGTTGTTTTTCATTTAAGAATGGTATGTACCACATGATGAATAAAATAAATATCATCCACTTAGATGTTACTTTATAGTAAAAATGAAAGACGGCAGCTAAGCACAGAGTTGCAAATCTGATGACGGACAAATGGTAAAACGTGCGCATTAAAATGAAGTAAAGTGCACGTTACGTCATTGATTGGCGTCGTTCCGCAGCTCAACTGGATGCGCAAACTCTTGTTCTTACCCTTTTTCACGCAAAATCTCTGCAACCTGTTTCTTCTGGCAAGATCGCTCCACACGAACCAGATGCATCACGTCATTGCCCGCCCGCACGACATCATCGACTTCTCCTCTGCTTCAGTGCCAAGAGACGGCGAGAACCTCTGGAAAACCTCGGGGAGTCTGGCGGGAGACGAGGCGGCGGCAGGCCGGCTGAGAGTGGCTCCTCCTCGGCATGGCTTCGTCTTCGCGGCCCGCTCCCTGGCGGTGGTAGTGGTCGGACTGGTGGACGCGCTGTCACTAATTCCTGGTGGTCCCGGCGGGGCGGAGTTAGGAGGAACCTGCTGGAACAAAAAGTGTGACGTTGAGCAGGTGGAGGGTTCCTTTAACACTGGCAGACCAGATTGGTGGTTATGGTTTCAATCATTCAAACGGTTGATAATACAAAACATACACACGCAAAAAATATGACCAATGTTTTATCCGATTCAGGCAACTAGCACTCAAAACAACTCAAACAAAACTCAAAACAACGATGCCACTTTAATCCTCATGAGGCAGCAATTAGTTAGTTAGTTGGAATGAAGGTAAATAGGTGTCATTTTGGATGGGGGAGGGGGGAATAGCACGTGATGAGAGTTCGACTGGTTATACAAAGTAAATCTATCTATACATAAACATATACATTTACACACACGTCTATACATTTCGCGCTCACTTTTTATTTTGATAATACTGACATTCTCCATTAACCAAAAACTTTCTTCACCCGATTTCGCAAACCAAAGACCTTCAACGATATACACACTGTACAGGCAAAACTGTTGCTCTCGTTCTGATAAACAAAAGAGAGACCCACAATGAATTCCTTGAAATGAAATGATAAGGGTGGATGACGCAAAATTACACATTGAAAGTCAATTTCACTAACCCAAAACACACAATACACAAAACAACTACAGCGTACCTACTGGAAAACCTGGAGGAATATCCAGTGTCTCTTGGGCTGCTTTGCTAGATCCAGCACGGGGTGTCTTGAATCCGTGCATAGGTGCAATTAAACCGAATAATTGCTGGGTCTGTCTGTTACGGTTAGAGGTTGCCACCTGGTGGTTGAATGCTTCCACAAAATATACACAATGAGTGTAATGAGAAAACTTCCCTGGAGCAACACTAGCTTTGTAGCTAACACAGCAATGCTAAAGGTGGGCTTGATGGAGAGGTGGAAGATTATCATGGCAAAGGAATTAAAAGTTAGATTATGTACCCCACTCTGTATACACACACACACACACACACACACACACACACACACACACACACACACACACACACACACACACAGGCTCAATGTGGAAAAGTGATTTTATTAAGTCAGAGCAATTAACTTATCACTTCAAGTATTCCTTTGCACGCTTCATTTCACACAAAGCTAATAAACAGTACGAT
>CAAKHF010017218.1:1992-39427 GCA_901007745.1 Hippocampus kuda | reverse complement strand
CCCCCCCTTTTTTGGGGGGGGGGGGGGGGGGGGGGCGGCTCACGTCGCCCCCTGTCGACGCAAAGGAGAATGGCACCTCTTTATCGGGTGGCGCTACAACACGCATGCGCCAACTGGAGACGCACAGTCGTGGACATTTCGTTCTTAGGTTCAGCGTCCTCAAACTTTTCCAAGAGCACCTTATTCGAAATCCTTGACATCCACTTTAAGGTCCATGTACTCGGCGTCAGTTATTTCATTTTATCCAGCCAGAAAGTATAAATGAAGTGGGTGCAAGCAACAAAAAAATAAGTAAAATCAGACTTTCTTATTCATTGGTAACATTGGTCAACAATTTTTACGACATTTTGAATGAGTTGACATAAATTTCGATCTTAATTTTTGGAATGATTCCAAATCTGACCACACTTTTTCTCTAGCACATCAGGTTTCTGTAATGATAATCCTGTAGGTAATACAGTATAGGAATACATTTAGTAATATTTAAAATTAAGATTCAGCATCAGGTGTATTTTTTTCTGAAACATCAAAACTACAAATGACATCACATGGCAAAACACACACTATGCAATCTTTTATGGGTCATAGTTAAAAACAAAAAATGAACCTCTCCAAAACCTGATGTGCTAGAAAAAATTAAAAACCTTGCAAGTCAAAGCAAGATGTCATGTGTAGAATTCCTCAGACACTTCAGAAAGCAACCATCATCATTTTTATTTGAACTGGCTGCATGCATGCAAGATTTTATTAAATTCTCATCATACTCAAAGTGTTTGTCCCATCTCAACGAATTAACATTTTTTCCCTTCACACCTTGAGAGATGGGTGATGCTAATTTGCAGACTGCCATTTCATGTTTAAAATGTAATCACTATGTTACAGTAACCAATTAAGTCAGGCACACCTACTGTGATCACACAAGTTTCACTGGAACAATGTGATACACACAGAAAAAAAAAACAACACGTGAACTACACTTGTACGTGTAACAATCTCTCACCTTTCTTACTGCAGCTCACCTGAAAATTGTTAAACCAGTTTTTGTCTTTCGGAGGCCTCCGCGTGGAACTCCATCCCATCCAAGCATCTCGGCTTCCACCGATGTATCGGTCCGGGTCGGCCACATTGCTCCAAGCCGTCCTTCCGTCTCTCCTCGTGCTCCCTTCGGTTCCCCTCCGCCATCTTGTCGGCATCCTCCATCTCAATGGGGGCCTGCTCGTCATCGGCCAGCCACACGGGCCCGCTTGGATGCTCCACAGGGGTGCAACGAAGCATGAGGTGGTGCTGCATTTGGTCGTGAGGATGATGATGATGATGATGATGATGGTGGTGGTGGTCGTCCATGACATGCTGCTTTGCCTGGTGGACCGTCTCTCTGGGCTGCTTTTTCAACTTCATGGAAGCCTTTTTGTTGGTCACAAACCATTCCTGAAGCACAAAACCATAAAACCTGACCATGGTATGAATGTGAGTTTGGGAATTCTGAGAGATTATTTCACCCAGTTCTGAAGCCAATTGTGTGAAACCAAACATCCCCCAAAAAGAAATCAACATTTTTTTGGGATGTACAAAACATGTATTGAAAACACCCACACGTTTGTTTTCAGCTAGCTTAATGCTACGAGACAATGCAAATTGTCCTGTAGCATTAAGCTAGCGAACAAATAGCAGTGATAATTAGTTCAGTCATTTTAAACTTCTGATCAAGAAAGTCACACTTGAACATCAATGACGTCAAGGGATGTTTTCGAATGTGAAATTAACCTGCGAATGCGTGGCGTTGATGTGATATTTCACCCCGCTCTCCGAGTGAAACTCTTTGCCACAGATCAAACAACGGTACTTTCCCACCTCAAAGTGGCCCTGCAAGGGAATGGCACGTATGATTATAACACTTGAATGTGATAAGGTGACGTGCAGCTGCCATATTGAGGAGATGACGCACCCTTGCGCACAGCCCCAGGTGAGCCTTGAGGCCAGATACGCTGGTGTACGTGCACCCACAACCCTGAAACGCATGAGACAATAACAAACCGAGAGATTGCATTTAAAGGGACATTCAGTATTTTGGAAAAGTGACGTTTTCATTGTTTTTATCCAAATAGTTGCGTGTCCGGGCTGCCTCTCCACACAAGATGTCAGTATGCATTAATATATAAATACAAACGCAAGTGAGCGCTTCTTAATTCTGTCAAATTATGAGGTCACATTTTTCTGCCCGTGACGTGGAAGCTAGCCTGAGCAAAGGTCCTGAGACACGACAAGTGTATGTTAGAAGAAGCTTGAGCAACAAAGGCAGGAAACGCTCCACAATTTCAAAATAAAGGCGAACGTGACCTGGTTGGGACAGTTGACCTTGCTGTGTAACTTCACTTCATTCTTCCACTTCCTCAGCAGCTCCTGGCTGAAGGCTGGCAGGCCGGGTCGAGAGTATTTCAACTAAAAGCCAAATATTTCTTATGAATGACAACAATAGTTAAAACCCCGAATACATTAGACCACAAATTTGATTCTCAAAAAACTTCAATATCGTTTAAAACTTTTCTTAAAACCTAACACCCCAAAATAAATATCTTACAGATTATTGTTCTTACAAGGTACCAAAAGCGGCTCCTTGAGAGTGCCTCGTCGTTGGCCGACAAGGGCGGACAAGCATGGCCACTTGGAGAGCCACGTTGTGATTTTGTAAAACATTCAAATTTGTCTAGGATGTCAACAACTCTCTTCTCAGAGGTGTGTTAAATTTACGAGACATATCTTTTTTGTTTACTTTGAAGAGACTTTAACTATACTTGGTTGAAAGCCTCTTGCCTTTTTGTCATCGGGCACCAGGTCGGATTGAAAGTTCCTCTTGGGCCAATCTTTGGATGGCTCCTTGTTGGACATCTCCGCCATGTGGAAATTGGCCAGCAGCGCCGAAGCCCGTTGAACTCTACCAACGGCCGTTCTCTCTGCCTCAGCTTGGTTCTGGACCTGCGCTGCTTGATCTTGCTGCGCCGGACTTGCGGGCGTGTGCTCGGACTTGAGGTGGTACTCCAGGCCGGCTTTGGACTTGTATGTTTTCCCGCAGTGCGAACAACGGAGAAGCAGTTTGTCCAGTTCCTCCTGCTCCTTGCCGCACTTCTTCATATGGTACATGTATCCCATGATGCTGCTAAACGACGCCCCGCAGCCCTGGAAAATATGCAGAAGCAGAGAAGATTGTCTAGTGTGTCAACAAAAGCAACCGAGAATTCCACGAGTAATGAAGAAAATCCAATTTGACCTCTTTGGGGCACTTGACTTTCCCCAACTGCTTCAGGATTTTCCTTAATTTGTCTTTGACGGTGCGCTCGTCCAGGTCCCGGGTGTCTTCCGCTGACGGCTGGCGAGCGGGCAAAAAAAACCCCGCAACATTTACAAATGGCCTTCTGACGCCGACCGCTTACACTTACCGGGTTGCCGTGGTCGGCCATGACGTGATACTTCATCCCCGTGGAAGACTTGAGCTGCTTCCCGCAGTGTTGGCACGTAAACGCTTGCTGAAAGTCGCATCAGTTATTGTCAGAAATTATCCTACAACAGCAGGCTGACATTTTATTGTCAAAACACGAATATTAAAAGTGGAGAGGTGCTGACCACTCTGCAGTTGTCCACATGCTTCTTGAGACCTTCCACAGTCTTCCTGCTCACGCTTTTACATTTGGGACAATTGGCTCGGCCTCTGGCGAAGATCTGGAGTTGCCAACGTTCCTCCTGGCTGCCTGTGTTAAAAATGCCAATGGCTCCCGGTTGGAAAAACACACTTGACAAATATATTCGTCACCAGGAATCAAAGTTTGGACACCATTAGACAATTCTACACGCTCGTGAATGTATTCATGCCATATAAGCCAGTCCTACCTGGAGGATAGCTGGGAGGCTCCTTCTTGCTGGAAACTCCCGGTGGCTTGGAGGAATTGTTTTGGACACCACCAGAAATTGCTGCTCCGGGGCCTGGACCATTTTACAAGCCAATCAAAATGAGCAGTCTATAAAGTCATGTTATGAACTATGAATAGTTCATAACAATTACCAGGTTTGGAGAAGAGATTTCTGCTGCGATTCCAAGTCTGGACTGGTTCTGAATAGGGAGCCCCACTGGCCTGAGCCTGCCCTCGGGTGAAGTCTCTGCCTGATGCGACTGTCCACATGTCCTGCTGACTTGCGTGCACTGCGGCGTCGGTCCAGAGATGCTGCCGAGCTGGGTCTCCACCTGGAGTACAGGAGTGAACGTTTCGGTCCTGAAGCTGGGAGGTTCCTCTGCTGTGAGGCCACATGTCCTTCAGCAAGAGCCTGGGAGGAAGTCTGGGAGCCTTGGCCAGACCAGAGCAGCTACTGTTCGGATGACTTATGGAGACATTCTGAAGGTTCTCATACCTGATACAAAACAAAAGTCCATCATTACTTCGTTACGCCAAAAAAAAAGCGCCTCAAAATTCAAGAGTCAGATTCGTATGGATGTCTTACCTTCTCCCGGTGTAACCTCTCTTCATCTTAAAAGCTTCTTGATGATCATACCGCTCTAAAATAAGACAATACACCTTTGTTTCTAAAATTTTGCTGATGATATTTAACTGCACCTGAGGTGAAAGAAGACTTTTCAGTAGGGAAAACAGTTGGCAGCTTTCGGGTGGCGCGGCCACTTTAGAGTGCCTCGTTGTCACAGCGTGGGGAGGAAAGCTCCGAGATGACCCGGTGAGATGTATTTCACCTTACAGGGACTTTCATGAATTTTTTTTATTCACTGGGGACACTAATGTTAGTTCCAACAATTTTTTTCCCACACAAACTTTGAAGCAATTGTCCTTACATACAATACGATCAATTCGGATGCATCCCAATACTTTTGTCCAGTCCAGCAGACCTTCGGGTGAAAACTGTCACTGAATCTCTTGGCTGATTCAATGACAGGAGTCAGAGAATAAATTATATTGCATATTGGATGCATGTGTTTACATATTGGGACAAATCATGTGTTGCGTTTGTGTGCATGCATGTTTTGAGAAGACGACACTCAGAGGAGATTCAAATGTACATTATTAACGTAAACCTGAAGAGAGTCACAACTACAAATAAAATACTGACTGAGGACGACAAGCAACGTGTGACCTGCTTACTTTAAACAATCTGCCATGATTGTTGTTTTCGAAGGGAAGGACCGTCGAAGCAGCCCAGCGGCGGAGTCCGGCTTTCTGCAGCCGGCCGCCGAACCTCAGTGTCCGCCTGGCCCGTGGAGCCTCGGGAGAGGCAGGCGATCAACGTGCAGGAGGTGGGTGGGGGTTCCGATTCCGACGAGGTCGAAGATGAACTCGGAAAAGACGCGAGTGTTTCATTCCGCTGTGCGTTTTCGTGCACGGCGGAGGAACGCCCTCTCGCTGCATCTGCCGTCGCCTTTGCGGACTGTAGGAATTGTCAGCACCATCGTTTCAACGACAAGTAAACACGCGATTTGACAGAGCCTTTATTTAATATATTACGGTAAGTTGAATTCAGTCTGAAGTCTTAACAAACAGAACAAGATTACTTGGCGAGTAATATTTGTAATATGCAGAGAACACTGCACACGATATAGAACAATTGAATGCCGGGGGAAAAATTGCACTGATGACTGTTGAATGTGTATTGTAATCAACCATAAATATAATTAAATGGATTCTTTTTTTTTTCTCCGTGAGAAATACAGTAAAGGCCCTATTACAATGCCCTTGTTTTTCGTGGCAAGGAGCCCTGTGTTCTTATTTGGCATTGGTTGCTAAGGAACCAAACTGGGTGGAGCCTGGTTTAAGTGCAAGGTGCCAGACAATTTTTCCCCCCTCAAATTTAGGGGTATGTATTCACATCAATGATATTCACAATATTACTGATGAATTGGGTGCAAAGTGGAGTTGAACTTTGTTCAGAACAAAAATTATAAAAGAACAGTAAAAGAAAAAAAATCAGCAAATGTACTGGTTGCACAGGTGTGAGTCGATGAAAAATGTATTTGCGCTGTGTAAAATCCTAGAAGCAAATTGTCAACATTTAGAGTCAGTCTGGAACCCTGAAAAAACGTTGTGGACCACTGTTCATATTATTACGACTAACAGTTAAAATTGTTATCATCTATGATGCTAGAAGTGGTGGTGAAGGTGGTACAGGTCCCGAGTCAGCGACTCTGCAAAGCAAAACACACACAGAAAAAATATCTATATATGTCCTTGTTGATTTACACAAAATGTCCTGAGTTCTGAGAATAAGCCAAAATTCCCTAAAAAATGACTCCCAACACAGCTGCTGTGTTCCGAATCACTCCGTCTTCACTCCTGAATCTCTATCCTGTACACGGATGTTATATGTGGACATTTAGTCCACTAATTTCTATTTTTTAAAATCTCTCTGTTGTGATTAGGGAGTAAGAAATGAGGGAATAATTCCAATCAGAGCAACGGTATGGGGGAAAAAAACCCCGTGAAACATACGTGAGTGGGGAAGATTGCCGGAAGTTAGAATTCCTCGCCAGGTCTAGTCCAAGTCTGCAAATACATCAAGGGAGTTGATCAAAAATGTATTTTAAATTCCATCACACTATGCGTAATGTCGCAGCGGCCTACAATAATGATGAATATACTTTTTAGGAGGAAAAGCTTTGCCTTGTTTTTAACTAACCTTCGGACCTACTATTACAACTACTCTTTGTCACGATAGCGAAACTTGGGGGAGCTGGGGATTTTTTATTTTCTTTAGGTTTGAGTACATTTTGAGAACCGCCGGCACAATGATGAAGAATTTAAAACAATTACCAAGTGTCGAGACAATTCTTCAGTCTCTGCTCCAGATCTTGACCTCTGCGAGAGTTCCATGTCTGGCCTGGTCGTGAAGAGGGATCACTTTCAGTCTGATCCTGGTCCCCATTCCTGTTTCAAGCTCTTGTACTTTTAAATGGAGCATTCTGGTCCTTCTCTACAGAATCAATATCCTCGGTCCTGAGGCTAGGATGTCCTTCAAAAGCAGTCTGGGAGGAGTCACTGACTCCTGGTCAATCTGAGTGGCCAGACCGGGTGCTTAGATAATCTACTGGTAGGGTCTGTGAAGGTCCTGCTATCCGATAGATACAATAGTCCACACGGTGGATGCCTTGGAAGGCAAAAGCAATCTCTTCCAGGACGCTCTTTGACCTTTAAACTGTTCCCATTAAAAAAAAAAAAAATCACACATGTAAATTTCTGTTATAGACATAATTATATTCTTAACAGTCATGTAAGTAACAAACATGATGATGATGATGATGATGAAGGGGGAAGTGTCACTCCATGGAAGGTGCGTCCTCTTCCGTAAAGGCTTGAGCCAAGTCACCTTCCAGCGGACAGTCCTTCCTTGTTCTCTTCACTCCGCTAATCGAAGCTTGAAGCTCACTCACACTGCTGCCGCTCCCATAATTGGATTCTTCCTTGCAGAAGATGCTGTCCAAACCCGTTTGCCTCTTGCGACTTTTCAGAATGGCTCGGAAGTGCTCCACCACGTTGCCGTCGAACAGGGCGATGTTCCTCTTCACCACGGCGACGCTTGGGTGCCACTTGGCCACCAGACTCTGCGTCTTGGCCCAGTAGCCCAGCAGCTCCTTGATTTCCGCCGTGGGAATGTTGTCGTTCCAGCTTGCGTCTTCCTCCTCGGAAGATGTGTCTCCGGGAACGCCTTGCTGTTGAATGTCCTGTAGGTGGTTGTTGGAAAGCACCAGGGTGTGCTCTTCCACCAGCTCCTCCACGTCGTCGCTGTCAACCTCCAGGCCCATGAACTTGCCCAGTGACACGATCTCATCCACCACGTCAGTTTCCAGAGCGGGATCCGGCTCAAAGCCTTCAAAGAACCTGGGCACCATGGAGGCTGGCCACAGCTTCCTCCAGGACAACTGCACCGTCCTCCTGGTGACTTGCTCCCAGGCTTTCTCCAGGATGGTCAAGCAGTGGAGGATGTTGAAGTGGTCCTTCCAAAACTCTCTCAAAGTAAGGTTGGTCTCCATGGTCACTTCAAAGCATCTTTGGAAAAGCGCCTTGGTGTAGAGCTTCTTGAAGTTGGAGATGAGCTGCTGGTCCATGGGCTGGAGCAGAGTTGTGGTGTTCGGTGGCAAAAACTTCACCGTGATGAAGTCGTGGTCGCTGCGCCAGTCTTCTCCCAACCCCGTCGGCTGAACCAGCGCAGCATCCAGGACAAGAAGGGCCTTGAGTGGAAGATTCTTCTCTGTCAGGTATTCTATCACACTAGGAGCAAACACTTCCTTGAACCACTCGGTGAAGAACTGTCGATTGACAAGCGCTTTGGGATTGGCCCTCCACATTACGCTCAGCTTGTTTTTCTGCACATTGTTCTTTTTAAAGGCTCTCGGGGTTTCCGAGTGGTACACAAGGAGAGGTTTGACTTTGCAGTCCCCGGTAGCATTAGCACAGAGCAGCAAAGTCAGCCTGTCTTTCATGGGCTTGTGTCCTCGGAGGCTCTTCTCTTCCCGTGTGATGTAAGTCCTCTTGGGCATTTTCTTCCAAAAGAGTCCGGTCTCATCACAGTTGAACACTTGCTGGGGGAGAAAGCCTTCACACCCGACAAATGACTGAAATTCCTCAACAAATTTCTTGGCACCTTCTTTATCCGCGCGAAGAGTTTCCCTCTTTCTTACCACGTAGCGGATCCCGCTTCTCTTTTTGAAGTTTTCAAACCAGCCCCTGCTTGCCTTGAAGTCATCTGCGCTGTCCCCGGGGCTGTGGCGAGTCAGGTCGCTGTACAGCTGCCTCGCACGCTCACAAATGATTGGCTCGGACACTTTTTCACCCCTTGCCTGCCTCTCTGTGACCCACTGAAGCAGAAGCTTCTCCACATCTTCCATTCGATAATGCCTCCTGCTTGTAAGCGTTTTAACTCCTTTTGCCACATCGGCAGCTTTGATGGCTTCTTTCTTTTTCAAAATAGTAGATATGGTGGACTTGGCCATATTGTACTGAATAGCCAGGTCGGACACCCGTGTGCCGCTTTCAAATTTGGCGATAAGTTCTTTTTTTAGTTCTATGGTTCTCATTATGTTTGTTCGCTTTGGCTTATTATGAACAGAACTCTTTTGGGGTGGCATTTTGAACAAACTATCCATCACAATTGAACTATTACACACACCAGCCCCCCCCCCCCCAACTTAATTTAACACAACTTCTGCGTTGAAATGACGTCAGCTTCGAGAGCTTCACGATTGGCTGTTCGGAAAATAAAGATGGACGCCTCCATGCTCAGTCAACACTTGGACATAAACAAACAATTAAAACCCTAACATGATCAATAAATAATTAATTACACGCTTTCGAAAAGTAATGACTAATATTAACATAGTTAACTGTGATGAGAGCTCCACATTTTGTCAACAGATGTTTTGCGTTAGCTCCTGTTAGCCGCTGACTATATAGGACGATGCATAATACGGAGCATGTCAACGCGACAATAAAAGCAATTCTAAGATAGCGTGAGTTAACATCGATGCTGTGATGACTTAACGGGCTAATAAGTTTAACTTACGTTCATAACGCCACCGAGTTCCCCCAAGTACGTATCAAAAATCATTGTTGTAGTGCCTCCCGCCATCTCATTTTCTGCAGCAAGAAAGGTTCAATTCATGTACGGCTGAACCAGGCATAACTTGTCTACGTGATCAAATGACTAAAGTGTCTCCATCGTTGCAGCACCTACTGCTTTTTTTCGTCTTTGTCCCTTACTTCCTCACATAGTGCAAAACAAACGCAATTGAGGAACATTATCGCCACCCGATGGAAAAAGTGTGTATCGTAAGGGTTTTCTGTCATTTTTTTTGTATAGTCTTCCCCCTATTATTTCACGTTCTGTTTTATATTCCAAATCAACATAATTTTTTTTTATTATAAAGACTCCTGCAGACATGTGAAAAAATGAAATAAAAACAAGGGTGAACCTTGGGCATTGTTCAAATAACACAACACTGCCTATCACCAGCATTGAGGTGCTCTGAGGCTGATTTTTTTTTTATTCAGATGGAACTGGGATATTTGTCAATAAGCAGGGAATTTAGAATAGGTCGATACAGGAGTCAGGATTCTGCTAGAAAAAAAAATCTGGAAAAGCCTCTTTGAACAACTGAACTTTATTTCTGTATAATAAGAGGGGGTGCCACCATCATACTTTGAAGCTATTTTACTTGAGCTGAAACTGGGGCCTTTGTCAAGCTGAAAGGAATTATTAAAAGTTACAAACACCAGTCAGAGTTACTGCAAAACCTCCAGGCATTTGGCGGAAAACAAAAATGTCAGCAAAAGCCGACAAGAACATCTGAACTTAAATTAGGGTTTATCTAGGGGCACTTCAAATAATGACAGGTGTGCTGACTCCCATTTAACATGAGTTTGAATGCGATGAGCTATTTGTGAGTACAGCCACATCCCGTTATACAGTCCAGTATGAGGGTGTGGACACTTTTGCAACCACATTCTCTCTGTTTATTACTACTTTGTCTCCCGAAAAGACAGGATTCATTTATTTAATTTTTGACTGAGTTGTGCAGGTCAGATTCGTGGTGGAGAAAATTTTGAGGTGATTTATTGTGGTCTCATTCCTCACAAAAAAATTGACATTTGAACAGGGGTGTTAAGACTTATTCTCTTCACTGTAGTCCTCGAATACTATTGGTTGAGTGACAACTGCACATTAATTGAAAACGTACTAGAATGTGAACAGGAGGGATAATCAGAAGGATTGTGTGTTACTCGGCATGTGTCGATACATCTATATAAGTGCGCGTGTTGACAACTCTGCACTGAGCTGTGGAAGGGGGTGGGGGAACGGTGTGGTTGGGTGTGTGGTATGAGTGAACTGGCGGGGGGGTTAAGGTCACGCTTCTGGCCTAAAAAGGCGAAGGCGAATATCAGCCGCTCTCAGAATAACACAGCCGCCACACAGCCATGACATGAATGTGCGCCGGTGCGCTTTGGAACGTTTCACCAAGCAAACCGGAATCGAATGCGCATGTGAATGAAAATCGGGTTCAAAACCGGACTCACGCCACGTCGAATTGTAACGGCAGCTGGGGAGGGCGAAGTGACGTCTGTCTCACCCCGATCTAAATCTGTCGGGCCGGAGGGAGGGCTTGCAGTCAGCCTCGCACTCCGAGTACCCTCAACTTAGTTTCCTCCGTCTGTCCCCCCCATTGGACTCTGAGCCAGCCGGAACAGCTTTTGGAAGAATTCAAAGTGCTTTTTCGATGATTTTTTTCCCTTTCTTCAAATAATTTTAGGATTAACTCTCAAGTAGGATCCATCTTGTTTTCATGGCAACGGAATCTGCCGCCGACACTTTGAATGTACAGCAATGACTGAAGCAGAAGGTAAAAAGTTTGTGTGACAGGATGGGCTGCTCGTATGTGTGTGTGTGTGTGTCTGCATGAAGGGTAGTTAGCATGGACGTAGCTAAAAATATGCTGCTATCATGTATCATCTATTCGTAATGTTGCCATGCTGATGCATGGCACATTAACACTGGACACTTTTCATTGATTGGCATTGATGGTGTAATTGATTGTCTTTGATGGTGACTATGATGTATTATTTGATTGTGTCCGATTGTTCTTTGTGGCGCCGTTCAATTATTTCATTTGATGAGATCTCTCATGGGATCTTTGATTGTGATATGGTTGCTATGATCGTGTTTTTGATGATATTTCAGCGCACACGAACTTTTTATTGATTGCCATTTGGCGACGTCATTGATTACGCCTTGGATGTCGTCTTTGACGGCTCATCGTAGGTCGTCAATTTTTTCTTTGGTGTGTCACTGATATACCTTTGTCCCTTTATGTGTGTAATGGTGTCTTTGAGGGTCTCCACCTATGTCACAGACAGTGTCTTCGATTATGTCTTGTGTTATGCCATTGACGCCGGGGATGCGATGCCTTTGTGTGTCTTTGGCGGCGTCTTATTTTTATTTATGTCTGATGTGTCTGTCCCGGTGGTGTTTTTGATTTTTATTCAAACATATCTTATTTATTTTCCTTTTTGCGTACTTTTATTTCCTAAGGTAATAGATTGAGAACAGATTTACATTTGCAATGCCCACCTGGCTGCAGAATGCAGAGTAAAACAGCAAGAAACTAGAAATAAGTATAAACAAACATGTTTATACCAAATTACAAAGTGACATAGACATCACCGATCGTTTTTAGTTGCACAGCTATGCTGAACTTTTCACTGATTGGCAATGATGGCGTCTTACATTATGTCATATTTGCAACATTTTCAAATCCGTACTCTTCCACGCTTACAGCAGCTCAGTCCAGGCAAGTTTGCCAACTAGTGGCCCGGCATGCACACTACACCGAAGACAACTATGGGGCCGAGTTAATAAGGAAATGTTGCGGTTTTTTCGACTTGTGAGGGGATGAGACAAGTCAGGGAAGCAGAGAAGAATGAAAATAGCTGCTGGCCTTAAAAGGACACCTCCAGCATGGATGAATAATCACACCACGGAAGGACAAAGAATGATTCACGGGTCAGGTTCAAAGGTTGGAGGGGGTGAACACTTTTTAAAAGGTCTGGAGAAACTTTGTAAATTAGGACAACTTTGGGGGAGGAGACCAAAAAAAAAAAAAAAGTTGTTCCTGGGTCAACTTTTAAGACATACAAGTGTAAAAATAAGTCGATAATACTGAAACTTCTTATACTGACTTGTGTACAGCTGTAATGAATCTACAGTTTTAGGAAAGCCTACAGATTAGTAGATTTGTACATATTATTAAATATTCATACTAACTACTACATTTATGATGACAAAAAGCCCCAATTATTTGTTTTTCTTTCCAAAAAACTGCGATCGCAAACATGTTAGCAAAGACATCCACATACCTTGAGTAGGTTGAGTTGTTGTGATATGTTGGCGGGGCCGCCATATTTTATGTGGCAGATCTGCCTGTGAACTAAAGCAAATAAAGGCACTGAATTTCAGACAGTTAGGAAAACAGACACAAAAAAAACATGTTTGTGTTTTCTTTAATATGAGGAAACATACATTTTATTTCATATAAAACCTTTGCAAGCATAAATGTGGACCAATTTTCCTGTTATTAGTGGAAAAAACATCACTCCAATGTGCTGTATGTAAAGATCAAAAATAAAAACAAAATAATACATACCACTTTCTTCACCCAAGTAATGATTTGATTTGACTTGCTCGTAAATTTAGTGGGGACTCAAATTGACTTGCTTACTTTATACCACGGTAGCTTTGGGAACTGCTTGAAACTTGAAGTTGAACATTTGCAAAGTACTCATGACTTGCACATAAGCAACTTACTCGTACTTCCTGTTGAACATTTGTGCCGACCAGCGAACATGACCGCAAAATTGGGACTCCCAAAAGTGTCAAAGGATAATGCTTAAAGCTCCAGGATAGTTTCATGTGGCATCCTTCACATCAAAGTAGAGTAAAAAGTAACGAGGCCTCTTACAAGTGTGTGTCTGTGTTCTGTCCTGTGTTGTGTGTTATGTCGAGTGCCGCTAAGCCTTGTGAGTCAGCGATGGTTGTGCCAACGCGAGCTGAGCCGAGTCGACAGGTGGCGGGAGAGATCGGCTAACAGCCTCGCTGTCGGTTTGTTAGCCCCCCCTTGCTCCCTCCATCTTGCTGCTCTTGCCTTTTACACTGATTCAACTAAATGTGTTCAATTGTACGTCTATAGACATTAAATATTGTGCCATTATGAGCACAAAGAGATTAAATATGAGGTCAATATCGTTCATTATAGGCGTAAAGACATTTGACAATGTAAACATAGAGCTGCATGGGCATTTGCATGTCATGCTAATAAGGTACAGGAGTTGTCTACAAATGAAGTATGATATATGGTTCATTAGAGTTTTAGGCAGATATGTAAACATCTCACATACATTAGAAGTAAACAGACATTGAGATTTCAACTGCCATGTATGAATTGAGAGTAATAAGCCATAAATAAAAGAATGACTGCTTGTTAGCACGACAAGCTAATTAGCCAACGCATAAGCTTCATTGATGCGCAAAAAAAAATAAATAAAAATAAAGCTTGTATTCTCATTTCTCTTTCTTGACTATTTAGTGATTTCAAGATATCTTGAACTGCAGTTATGATTAGTCCACATCAAACTGTAGATATCGCAAAATGGAATGAGCGGCATCTCCATTTTCGTTGCTGATATCCGTAATTCCGAATGGGGGATATCTGAAAATGAATTGTTGAGATGTGTGAGGACAAACTCCCATTCACGTGAACAGCAGAAGTGCCACCATTTTTTCTAGCTGCAACGACGCTGATATCTGAAATGACAGTTGCGTATCGCAAGAATATTGCCGCAGAGTTCTGCAATTTTCTTTTTGACTCGGCTTCCTAATATTGATTCCCGTTGAATCGAAAATGTAAAACTGTGTGTCGAGTCTGTCCAGAAAACAACTGAGCAGTGTCGACAAACACGTGCTTAACTCGGATGTTTCTCCTCAGTGAGGTCGTCTGCCAGCACCACCACAATGGTCATCCACGGCAAGAACGGCGACGCCGGCTCGCCGCCCGCCGGCGTATCCAAGCGGACTTTCGCCGATGACGTTTACTCGACGTTCAGCTCTCCGCTGGCATGGATCCTCGTGACGGCACTCGTGGTCACTTGGTCGTGCGTTTTCGTCATCATGTTCGACTTGGCTGACTACAAAACCATCTCAGGTGACCACTGATTAAGTTTATCATTTTGTGTGTTTTCAAAACAAAACTTTTGACTTCTCTGCCATTACACGGGGAGTTTTTAAAAACTTTTTGGTTCAAATGCCGCACAATGACTTTGTGCTACTCACTGGCGGGTTAGCAATAGCCGAGCACCAGTCAATTTCTTTCTCAGAGGTTGAAAGAGAAGATTTTGTAGACAATGTGACACTGGGTGCTTCTTGCTTTTAATACAATGTGACTTCCTGCGTGTCGTCTTCTCTTTTCTATGGTTGCGATTCATCAATAGAGATTCATGTGGCGAGATTCATCAATTTGATCGAATTAATTCGCGTTTGTGTGTCAGGGCTATTTTCACTTTCTGTTTTCTATTCACGAGCATGAAGACAAAAGCTACTAGAACAGCTCTTTTCTCCTTCTTGTACTTCCCTCTAAGCAGGTCCCGGCGTCAGGAAGGTTTTAAAGGACTCGGAGCGTCGAGGCAAGATGACCCTCACAGTGACTAACCCCTTCTTCCTGCAGATTAACCCCCACCCCACCCACTACTAACCTCCTTGAGTGCGCCCCCTATAGCTTTCATTTGTGTCGAAAGCCTTTGAGGTATGCAGTAGTGGTCCTAGAGAGTTCAAATGTGATAAAAAATCTCATATTTGAACTTCAGGTGAGCTTGAATAGGCACAAAAAGACAAATCAAGCTCCTCTGAACACATCTTTTTTTCCCAGTAGCATCTCTATTTTATTTATTAGTTTGGCATTTTGTTGCGGGAATGCGGTCCGAAATGGAAGCAAGGGGGCGGGATTATACGTGCTGGCCATTTTATAAAATACACTTGCATTGTCCAATGGTAACGATGGTGGCTTGTGATATTTTGACTCTCTTGTGTTGCTAAATAAAGCGAGCGGCTTTTTTTTTTTGTATCGGATCGCATTCAACAGTGTACCTAATAAAGTGACCAGTGAGTATGGTAGTATTTCTGGATGCATTCAAATGAAATGACTGAGCACGTCAAACCTGGCCTCTAGTGCTTTTTGTGAATGTATGTCTACGGGAATACCCTCGACATACAACTTGGGTCATTTTTCCATGCGGTTGAAAGGGACGTTGACTAAAAAAGTAGAAAGCCCTCGAGCCTGTCAATCAAATGCTTACCACACTTCCTTGCAGGAGGCCTCGGTAGGATTGGCTCGGACCCGACCAAGGCTGTAAACGATGTGGTGGATAGAGCCACTAATGCGTTCCACGCCATGTTGAAGTTTGCCGCCAGCCTGGTTGCCCCCGACGAAGATGATGGTAATACTTTTGATGGAGAGTGAGCACTGCCATTGTCTGTCTCCATTTTACTGATGCTTTTCCTTCTTCTTTAGGAAATCTCTATGCTGTGAGGAAAAAAGGTGAGCGTAAATATTTCACGCAAACACGGTCTGCTAGTTACAAAGCGAACTAAAGATGACATCACTGTGGTTGCTGGCAACGCTTTGGCCTCACCGTTAGACCGCGCAGCAGTGTTGTTTTCGTCAACGATTGTGAAAATATTGCGTGAACGCTCCTTTTTTTTCATGACGATAACGAGACGACGACGGGCTTAATGTGGCTTTGATGACTAAAATATGACGAGACCAGTGTGAGTTGTTCATGAGACGAGATCAGACGAAACGAAAGACTCAAACCTTTTTGAGTTTTCGTGGCCTAAACTTATCACGAATAGCAATGACTAAAATGTGACTAAAACTAATGAGCATTTTTTTTGCTTAAAAGAGTAAGACAAAACCTAAAATGGCTGCCAAAAAGAACACTACTGCGCAGCATTATAAACTACGGAAAAGCACAGTTGTGGACGGGGCTGGTTGATTAATCGACTTTAGTGACCAATTGAAGTTTCCCTCTCTGGAAGATTTTCTTTCAAAGTGGCTTCTGTCGATCAAACTGTCTCCTCACTGATGTGCACATTTCAATTTACGACCATATGACCTCCAATTGTTAATGTTATGCATGATAGCGTCATAACATATGTACCTATGAATCGTCTCAAAGCAACAACTTGGTTGGAGGAGGTGGAGGAGGAGGAGCGAGTGGAGGTGAATCTTAAGAGGAGAAAAGGTATTTGGTGCTAAATTCGAAGTGCTAACTGTTCTGTGATCATGTCATTAACTGTGAAGGGTCCATACACCTCCTCTTTCGCCCCCAGTAACAAAAACAATTGTGCTCGACAGACCTAAAACACACTATGGCTTTCTTCTTATGGCTTGTCGCTAACCGCTAACCCGCTAACGTGGTGCTGTGTGCTCAGACTGAATCTGTGTGCTCATTTTTTTTGGTCTCCTTTTTGTGTTCCAGGGGAGTTTCTACCATCTCGACGTAAAGGTGCGTGCGTACGCTCGCTTCGTTTTTGAGCTTTTTAGTAAAAAGAAAGCTTAGCCCGAACAATGTTCTCATTTGTCAGCATGATTTTTTTTTAAAAGTGTTTCCCCAAAAATGTGCGGTGATTAAATTGGCAAAAAGTAAGTCTACATGAGAAAAAAAAGAAAAAGGATTTGCATTATCTAAAAGAAAAATCTGGAAAAAGCCTGTTTGCTATCAGGACAAATAAAGCAAATCTAAAAGGGAGGAAAAACAATAAAAGTAACGTTTGTCAATAATGTCATCATTTGCTTTTGACACAAAAAAATCGATTATAATCGGAAATTGGATTTTCCCTTAAATTTCTGCCAAATGTCTCCATGGTTGTCAAAGTCATCAAGATGCAAGCGAAGAAGTCACGGCCAGCGGTTGAAGTGGTCCACGAGGATGAAGAAGAGGAAGAGGAGGATGAGGGGTATGAGGAGGAGGAGGATGATGAGAAGGAGGAAGAGACATCTGACGGGGAAGATGAGGAGGAGGAGGAGGAGGAGGATTATGAGGAGGAAGAAGAGGCAGCTGATGCGGAAGATGAGGAGGAGGAGGAAGATGTGGTGGATGAAGGAGTTGATGATGAGGAGGAGGAGGAGGGAAATGAATCAGCTGAAGATGAGGTGACGGAAGAAGAGGAGGAGGAGGAGGAGGAGGAGGAAGATGCAGTCCGTGAAGGAGTTGATGCCAATCATGAGGAGGAGGAAGAGAATTGGGATGAAGCAGCTGCAGATCAAGTGGACGATGACGAGAAGATGGTGGCTCCTGCTGAGGAGCAGGAGGAGGAAAAGAAGTGGGAGGGAGCTAAAGCCACTGTAGAGAGGAAGGAGGAAGAAGAGGAGGAGGAGGAAGAGGAGCAGGAAGTCACTGCTACCGCTGAAGATGAAGCCTCCGAACCTGAAGATGAAGAGGGGGAGGCGATGGCTGCTCAGGATGAAGATGAGGCCGCCACACCTGAGACTGATGATGACGAAGAGGAGGAGGAAGCATTGGCTGCTGAGGATGAAGATGAAGCGGATGAGGCGGCAACCCCTGATAGTGATGAAGATGATGACACCACAGAGGATGACGAAAGAGAAGACACGGTCGATGAAGTTAAGGAGGAGGAAGAGGAGGACAGCGATGAAGATATCGCAAAGGATGATGAAGACGAGGCCTTGGCTGACTCCTCAGATCCTTTGCTTCCTTCCAGTGAGGAAGACGAAGATGACCACCTTGCTTCTGTCGCTGATGAAGATGAAGATGAAGATGAAGAAGACCTCGGCCAATCAGAACGCACCGGTGACCACAAACCCGACCGTGTCACCGGTGACGACGAGGAAGCCGTTCAGGGCGAAGACCTCGGCCGCCTTGATTTCGGCCAATCGGAGGGCTTCGACGACCACAATCCCGATGATGTCACAGATGACGAGGAGCAGGAAGCTGAAGGAAATGCACTGCCTCCCTTGGATGAAGACGACGAGGATGCTGCATTACCCCCAATGACCTTTGGTGAGGAAGATGAGCTCGAAGATGACACCGCATCAGAGCCTCATCAGGATGACGATGAGGAAGACGACGATGAGGAGGTTGAAGATAACTCGCTGTCAGGTATAGTTGACATTTGCGTTCCGCTCCATCTGTATCTATTTATCTACCCATCTATTTACCTTCCAGTCGCCGTTCCGCACGTGGCTGTGGAGGAGCACAGCCCCCACAAAGCAGAGGAGGAGGAGACGGATGATGACGAAGAGGAGAAGGTGACAAAGGCAGAAGCTAAAGCGCCTGCAGGTCAGCGAGGAGACGTGGCGACAAGTATGATACCTTGAATTGGCATATAGACTCGAAAAAATGGCTGGGTTGTCTTTCTGACTCACTCGTTGGGTTGATTTTGAGGAGATTGGGTTACTTTTACGCAAGGTTGGGTTTATTATTTTTGGCAGAGCAGATTGGGTTGAAAATGTCGGTGTGAAAGTTAGCATCACGGCTTACCACACCTCCACTGGTAGCTCTAACTGGGTTGTTTTTTTTTAAGCCTTGATGGTTCAAAATCTTAACCCAACATGCCAGGTATAAATAACCCAGCATTGGCTCAGTCCTTTTTGGACCCAGTGCTGGGTTAGCTATTTAATTCCACATCGGTTACTTTTCACCCAGCAGTTTTAAGAGTGTGACTTATTTCTACTCTGCTGTAGTTCCTCCGTGTCCCTGCACAAGCTCAGCAAAGACGCGAGTATCTGGCGTGACAAGTGCCAAGAAGAAAGGTTGGTTCACGAGTCACGAGTCACCGAAAAAGTGTCCTTTGCCCACTTTTGGGGGCTAACTGAGAACCACAAGTTGACGTGGAATGACAATGATAATGATGATGATGATGATGCAACCGTGTTGTTCTGCTTTTTTTCCATGTCAAGAATCGAAACCAGTGAAGATCACAGAAAAACCAAAAAGAACAGGTAAATTTTTTTTTTTTTGCTTTTGTTTTATTTTAATTTTTAAATTCTGAATATTACAGTATATTTATGGGGGCATAATGATTTTTTTTATTTTCTTTGCTTTTGTTTTATTTGTTTTTTAAAATTCTGAATATTACTGTATTTGTTTTTTGGGGGGTATTATTCAGAATAATGACAATTTTTATTGCTGTGCCTTTTAATTCATTTGAATTGAGTTGAACTGAATCTACATCGTCCTTCGGGTCAAGAAAAGTCAAAATGACAAGTGATTTCGACTACAGATAGTGGAATGTAACTTACGTGTGACTTCGCAGCTTGTTGTTTCGATGTTGACGACGTGTCAATCATGCGCGGGTTTGCTTCGCAGCTCTTCCCAGGATTGCCAGCCTGGAGCCCAAAATGAAACGGACTAGGAGGATTCCGACGCTTCTCAAAAGTATGTGGAGATGATGCGCAGAGAGGACAGCTTTCGATGTGTTGTTTCTGGTCTGATTCCATTTGTTCTTTATCCTGAAAAAGCCAAGAAAGAAGAAAAGAGCAAAAAGCTCAAAAGAGGTAAACCAACCGTAGATCGGGTTGAAGAAGATCGGATTTAAACTGTCTCAAGGACAAAACAATACCGTAGATCATAAATTAGGTGAACCCAAAGATTTTTATTGAACCTGTTGCTGTTCCTATGTGTTCATTAGAAGCACCTGCTGAGAAGGAGAGTCCAAAACCAGCACAAGTGCCCGAACCAGTGCAAGACGGTACCTTGGCACTTCATACAATAATAGTGCATAATGTACATTATATACAAGTACAGTACTATAAAGATGATGTCTAAATTTCCCCAGTGTGGGACAAATAAAGGATATCTTATCTTATCTTATTTGTACATAGAGACCCCGTCTTTTTAAAAAGCTGTCAACTATAGCGACTGATGCTGTTATGCTAGGCTAATTGGCAAGCTCTTTCTCCACACTGTATAATTATTCATTTGGTGGTTCTGTTGCGTCCAGTTGGTGCTTGCAGACCGGCACCGGTCTACTGTCCGTCCCCGCCCGGCTGGTATGGTAAGTGTTCAACAACTGAAATGATCACAACCGGATTTACGCTACAGGAGTGGATCTATGTTCCCTTCACCTCCAAATATTTTGTCTCGCAGTTCATCAGATCATGACCGACACCCCGTACCCGCCCCCGACCGGCTCAGGTAACCCCCCTTGACTTCCAGTTCCCTTTACGGCGCACTACTAACGCGACTTGAGCTCTTTATTTTTACTTTCCAGGTTCTGCTGCTCCGGTTCTGACCGCTCATCCCATCCACTCGCCGCCGCTTTACCATCCGCTCCCGATGATGCCGCCACTCTACCCCCACTACCAGCACTATGCTCAGTTCGTGCCACCTGCCATGCAGCCGCCACCCGAACCAGTCCAGCCATTCAAACCAGTCCAGCCTGTACAACCAGTAGAAACAGTCCAGCCAGTTCAACTAACTGAACCTGACCGGCCTATCCAACCGGTACAGCAAGCAGAACCAGTCCAACCAGCTGAACCGGTCCAGCTGGTGGAAACCGTCCGATCTGGAACCACAGAACAAGCACCGCCCACTCAGCCCAAAGTCAAGAAAGGTAAGTAAGGCTGCGGGCAATTTAATTTGAAGAGCCTGGGGAATGTCACATGTCAAATATTTCCATCTTAAAAGAAGAGAAAGCAGAACTAGAAGCAAAAGCTGAATCTGAGGGTGTCGAAGAAGATGTGATGGTATCATCTGCAAAGAAAGGTCTGACACTCTTCTCACTTGCCTTTTCTTGTTTTAATTCTGATTTTCATGTTCCAATTATCATGTTTATTTATTCCAGAAGCCAAGAAGAAAAAGATAACAATGAGGACCGAGGATGACAAAGGTCCACCACTTTGACATTGGCTGAGAGGTTTTGCGGCCACTTAATTCGGTGCATGTCTAACTGCTTGTGGTTGTTGTCTATTGCAGATGATGGCGGGCTCAAAAAAGACAAAACCAAAGCTGGGTCTGCAAAGACAGGTGGGTAATTAAAGATGATCCTTCGGTGTTCCCATCGTTGGAAAAGTTACTTCCAAAAGTAAGACAGCAGTAGAATATTATAGCCTAGCCTTCTGAAGTATGACATTTAATTTTAATCCACTGACGGCCTTCAACAAGGAGGCTGGGGACAAGAATAGCGAAAGTGTCGAGTGTGGGTGAAGGACGGAGGCAGTTGATGTTACAGAGGTGAAAGTATGCTGAGCGGGTTATGATTTTTTTTTTTAACCTTTATTTACTCACATAAGGCAACTGAAAACAGATTGTCATTTGCAATGTCAGCCTGGCAATGCTTTTTTTCTGAGAGTGAAATGAGACTGTGCCGTCAATTAAGGTAAGGGACAAAGGTAGCAGGTGTTAGGTTTGTTCACAATTCGCAAAGAACATTTACGGAAAATATTGACAATGGAAAAATGTTAAATGAGGAACAGAAGAGGCTCAGGGGCAGAGCCCTGGGGTACACCAGTGGTAACAAGGGAAGGATAGAGCAGGGTATGAGGTGGTCTTAAAGACTGTGCTTCAGTTAGATAGGAGAAAAAAAATTCTTACAGTCATGTAAAAAAGGTATTTATGAATTAAAAGTGGGTGTTTAACGAGCACATTCTTTTTTTTTTTTGTCTTTTTCTTTCCATTCAGCTGTAAAAGCGCAAAGCAAGAGTGCTGCAAATCCCCCAAAGAGAGGTAACCGATCTTAAGATTCTGGTTGCCATGGTGACCATGTCACTTTGTACCCATCAGGATTCTGTCTTTACCTTAGAAGCCACAGAGGCAAGCCGGAAGAGAAGCTCCACGTCTGCCTCAAAGACAGGTCACTCATTGGCTCTCGGTCTTGTGATTTGACGTCATCACGGCAACAGATTTATTTATTTTTTTGGTCACTCTTAGATGATGTCAAGGGCAAAAGCAGGATTTCCTCCCCTACAGCCAAAAGAGGTAAAAGTAGCGATGTTTGACACTCAAATGAGGCGTTGTTTCAACATATTGAGCGGACACAACTGATATGAAATGTTCGCCTTACAGCAGGTCCAAGTCAAAGTCCCAAGACAGCAGAAGCACCACTTCAGCCAAGCAGGCTGAGGGGAGGACTGCCGGACACGTTGACGACAAATGTGACCGACAGGCATGACAAATCTTCAATGTCGCAAACACGTGAGGCTGCCATCGTCAAAAGACAAAATGGCTGCTTGGGCGCAGACTGATGATTGACACGTGTGATTGCTTTCTTGTTCCTTTGTCATCAGCCAAGACAAGAACAATGTTACTGAAAAGTAAGTTAAATGCATGTGAAATTCATGATAGTTCATTTCATTTCACAAAATGAAGAATGAAAATAAATTATCTCCATATTTTACATTCACATTTGAACTTGACCTGAAAAAGTTTGCTCACTCCTGTTTCATATCATAAAAGACAATATTTCATTTCAAACACTTTATTATCCCACCACTGATTTTATTCTACACTCTTGCTTGTTTATTTACAATGTGAATTAAATTAGGGAGATGTTTAAAATCGACAGACACCGCAATTTTTTTTTTCCTCATCAACAGGCAAAGCCAATCGGGCTGAGGAAAAGGACAGGTCCTTGAAGAACACTATAGGTTAGCAACAATGTTGAATTAAATGACATTTCGGGCACTTTATGATTCACATTTGTCTTTTGTTTTGTATTTCAGACAGAAAAGATAAAGAACAACAACAAGCCAGTAAGTGTGGAAGCCCTCTATTACCTCACAATGTCCACTCGTGTGACCAGTGAGACTTTTTTCCCCTCCACAATATTGCGATTAAATACTGTACATGATCATTTTTTTTTTCCCAAGGTCCTCCCGTGTATTTTGATTTTTGACTTCCACAATCAAATTAATCTGTACTACAATAAACAAGATCAGAATTAAATCAGTTGTTCAGCCCTAGTTGAAAGTAAGCTAAAGTTGTGCAAATCAAGTTTCCCTCCACCCTAATATTTATTAATGATTTGGAAATAACTATTAATCAGTGCAACTGCTAACAAGAAGGCAACAGCTTTGCCCCCAACGCACAAAAAGTACTCAAAAGGATTTCATGTTCATGTTTTTTGAAAAAAAAATAAACGTGTTTTAATGCTTGTTGTCATCAGAGGGAGGAAAAAGAGCTTCCCATAGAGCCTGAGGTATTTGCTTTGTGTCTAATTGTCTTTTTTTTCTTTTTCCTCTCATCAGCACAATATGAAGATGAGCTGTAACAATTTGACTTCTTTTAGCAACGTAACACTCCCAAATATTTTCTTCTTTTTGAGTCTTTTTTTTCCCGTAGCAACGCTCCCTCTTCCTGAGTGTTTCCACACATTTGTTACCATACATGCCCCTCTCATCAAACACCTCCAAGGCTGGGGTGGGCAAATTTTAGTGCTCATGGGCCACATTTGACTTTTAGATCCAAAAGGTGGGCTTGGACATTTGTGGTGATGATATGAGGTTAAAAGATAAATAATAAAGTCAAATGTGTATGAATAAATCAGAAGAGTCTATTTTCAGAACAAAATAATTGTCACCAATTACGTATTTAATAAAATACTTTTTTTTCCTGACAAATGGGCTGGTCCATCTTCTGCATTTTAGAAATCAAATATGGCCCCCGGAGTCCAAAAGTTTGTCGTTGTATTTGCACTAATTTTATGACTTGACATTTTGACTTTTAAAAGCTTTGCCGCATGCTCAAACCACAACACGCTCACCTCTTCCTTCATGTCTGACTTCTTGTTAGCGTGTTGCATCGTAGTTCAGTCTGTTGTATTGTGTGTGCCTCCCCGTAGAAAAGACAGATGATCAAACTGAAGAAAAGAAGAAATCAGGTCAGTGCATTACATCGAACCATCCTTCATTTCCTGTTTTTTTTTGGGGGGGGGGGAATTGCTCAGGCCAAAGCAATCTTTTTTTTTTACTGAGACACCATTTTGTGGCATCTTGGTGCCAAGAAGCTATGTTAAAGTGAGTTGAGAAGTTTCATTTAGACAATGTAGTGCTTTGTTGCCATCTAGTGGCATCTATATGCATTTATAAATCTTTTGGACATCAATTACTCATGGGTGGTGGGGTGGATCCTGGCCACCGGAGGGCACTGTAAGCCCACAATCAGACCGTTTTCTCCTTCACGTCCTGTTTTTGCTTTCAAAATTAAACATTCCCTGTGTGTGTTTTCAGGTCAAAGATACTTCCAGTGTGTTTATGTACCCGGAAAAAATGCGCAGTACCCCTTGCGACCCTTCAGCCCAGCGATGCCACCCGCCCTCAAGTCCCTACTGGAGCAGCAGAGGGCACCAAAAACGTCGGGGCAGTAGGCCAGCTATCGCAACCTACCAAGACGTCGCACAGGGGACTTGTTTCCATGCAGAGCAACAAGGACTGAAATATTGACATGTATTTATTTATTTTTTTACCAACAAGGCTGAGCTCCTGGGGTCTGTTACTCAAACCAACAACAAAAAAATATATAGATCAAAAATAAATACAACTGAAGGGAACTCCAGCTACCAATAGTTATTTTATTTATGGGGCTGCATCACTTGTTGCTAAGCACAATTTATATGACACGAATGTCTAAAAAAAAAATGGTTTCGACATGTGGCAGGCGACTCAAATACCCACAGAGTAGATCAAGGACAAGACGGGCTGGCAGATACAAAATATGGGCAATTTTGAATGCATTCTAAAAAAAAAAAAAAAAAAAAAAAACCACGATTGAAATTTACTTGCTTTCAAACATAATAACCTTAAGTCATTTTCTCGAGTCATGTGACACATTTGTTGCTAGGCAGAATTCAAAGGGTGCAAATCCCTCATTTTGAAAGCATAAAAATCTGAAGCATAATAATCTTGAAAGCACACATCCAAAACAAATTGTAAGGAAAGTGAGCTTTTTCCCCTCCAACTGCAGCACCATCTGCTGGATCTGATGGGGCACTGCACCATTTGCCCCGAATCCAAAACATTATACTTCAATGTAGTGGTTCACTCTTTCTTTATTTAAACTACTTTTTTAATCTTAGTAGTTTGTGTCTAAATGTTTGCATGTCAAACCCCAGGAGCCCCGCCTCTTTTCACACCTGCATCTTTGCCTCTGAACACATGCTGACAATGCTAATGATAGCTGGTACTTGACAAAACGTGGTCATGATCTAACATTCATCGGAGTCCACATACATTACATCTCAGCTAATTCGCTAAAATGTAACCTGAGCTACTTTTCAGTTATCTGAGGTTCAAGCGAAATATTACATTAGTATCATGAGCATCCTGCGTGTGGAGACAGAAAGTGTGCGTTACCGCGACCAACTCCGGAGACCGATCGTGTTTATCAGTCGGGGCGATCGATGACCTAATTTCTTCAACCGTACATCAAAGCAGTACGTGTGGCCATCTGTGCTACAAAGCTAGCGTTAAGTGTTGCACACGTTGGCTATCGATGTCTTACTTGATGACGAACGAAAGAAAGCGAGTCTTCCCAGACTCCATTCTGAAATCAGATTGGGTAAAAAAAAAAATAAAAAAAAGTTCAGTGACCTCATTGTGTTAGCACTTAGCATACGTTAGCATACGTTGCTACGGCTGATACTACAGTTGCGCAAGGTCCGAGTCATGTAGTTCAGAGCTGAATTAGCCTCAGCTTTGAGTCTTAAGACGTGCGTGGACTTGATGACAAAAAAAAACTTGACAATTCAAATTTATCAATTAGCATGTTACTATCTTTTATCATTCGACTCTACTTTATCAGCAACGAGAGAGTTTGGTAAATGTGCCGAAAGGGTTTTTATTGTATTTACATTATCAAGGTTAGTATTAGCACCAGCTAAATAAATTAGTTGTTGCATTTTTGTGGAAACCAATTTGGGATGAAGTTATAACCTTTATTGCGTCAGCATGCAGCTAACTAGCATGAGTTAACCACTCAGCCGCTCAGCTAACGAGCTAGGTCGCAGGTTTGTAGTTGTCCTGCTTCATGTTGTTTGTAGGTCACAAAAGGTTTTGGGAATTTGAGGGCTGTCCTGTCAACATGGTTCCACATTTGATCTATGATATTATTATTATTGACAGTAAGGTTGGAGCCCGTGACGTGTGAATTCAGATGTGAATACTTTTTGCTTTTATTTAATTTCAAGAGTTTATACAAGTTTTGAGAAGAAGCAGGTTGTTGCACAAAGTTATGTTCCTTAAATATGACTCACAAGCATCACAATTTAGTACACCTAACAATGTTGGTCAATTTTCATGAGGAAAAAAAAAGGCATTGAATGTTCATATTACAAAATAAACTAACACGGTTGTTTTTTGCCACTTATTCACCAAAAAACAAGACCGGTGATGAATTTTAATAAAATCATAATTGAATTCAAAACCATATTTGGTGAGTTATCACATCATTCATGTATAAATTACTGGCTTTGTATTTATGAAGCAGGTTTGTTGTCATTATTAAATGCAATACAGTGATCGCCATTTCCAAAAAAATAAATAAAAATTAAAATGGAGGCAGTGTGTGGCAAATTGCGTCAACCTTTATTTGTGCATGTCAGCAAAATGGAGGCCACAATCAAACGCGGCACCAACGTTACCGCACCGAACGTCGCTTTGCTTTGATCCGAGGTGAAATCGCGTGTAGTTGTGAATGCAAATGTGGCCCTGTGACAGGCCGGCGATCAGCTCAGGATGTACCCGAACTCTCGCTCAGTCGCCTGGGAGAAGCTCCCAACTTATTTGCGACCTCAGCGAGCACAAGCAGACAGACAAAATAAAGTGTCATTCGAAATCCGTGAAGCTCAAACACTTCAGGATGATTAAAAAATAAATACAGGTTTGTTGACTTTGGCGGAGCTAAACAAACATAGTCAGTGTAGAATCTGATAATAATCATAATAAGAACACTCAAATGGCCGCATGCAGCTTTTACATCATCATCAATACAAAATCATATTTGACACAGTGAATCATAACTGCAAATAGCTCATAATGACGTAAATATCACTATGAAAGTTGGTCCCTGCCGGCCACTTTATTAGGTACACTGTCAGGTGCATCCAATACAAAAATATTAACGCTGACTTTTGATTGACACTTTCAGAGAGCTATTCATTAAACAATAATATCCTATTGTTATGGTTGCAAAACTACACTATTATACATTTCAAATATTATTATTATTATTTTTTAACTGATGTCAATCACAAGTGAGCATTATCATCTCGGTCAAGACTACTAAAAGTCAAATACATGTACAAGAGTGTGAAATATGCTTTGCTAGTGTTTATTAACAATCACAATTACGATTACTTTCGGTGCACGTGGAAGACATACAAATAATTAAAAAAAAACAAACAAATAAATCAAAGTCAAATAAAATCATTCCAGGTTTAGGCTGGATTGCCCCTCTTCCCGGCTCCCATATTATTTTTTGTTCTACAGCAACAAAGCGACCCATTTATGAAGAACAAAATAGCTGCCTACGATGCTGGTTTGTTGCAGCAAATGTGAGGAAAATAAAATAAAATAAAATACACTACTGTCACCGGTCAACGTCACGCAGAACATTCAAAATGCTGAAATATTCCAATAATCGTTGTTACCTTTCTTAAAACAAACAAATGCTTGCGTCATATACTGCACATAAATTAAAGTCACTGAGAGGTGATCAAGTGTTTGCAGTTGTGATAAAAGCGCGTTTCCTGTCGTTCCTGACATACATTTTTTAAAGTTTTCAATACTGCGTAAAATGTGACACACACACACACACACACACACACACACACAAAAAAAAGCAAATCTGCTTAAGAAAATGTGGAATACTGAAAAATGTGGGTATGATAGGAACGTGAAAAGAGTTCCCAACATGCGCTGAATAGGTTGAGCAGTTTCAAGTTGCAATGATTTGAATGTAGCAATCATAAAATACTGTTCTCAAAATATCATTCTAAATCACTGTTGTTAATCTCCGGTCCTGGTAGCCTAACTACAAGTTAACTCCTGACGCTAGCATTAGTTGACTTTAAAGAAGAGAATGTAAAACATGGTAAAAGTAAAACTCTAAATTCAGATGTTTGCCATGTGATGTCTATTAAAGAAAACGCTTAATTGTCTGCTAGTAACACTCGACTGATACAACTGCAAAACTGAACAGGTACTGCAAGAAATTGTACGTCATCTGTGACCGCATTTTAGCCCCCGCCCCAAGATTAAAACCACTAGAACAGAAATACAAAATTCGTGATGTACAAGGAGTACGTACTATGTCTGAGCTGAATTTATTTCAGTTTTTTTTCGGTACATTGGCCACCATTTGAGCATTGGTTTAGTTTAGATTGAAACGACGGTCATCCCCCCGTCCGCTATTGACGTAACGATCCGGAACACCACCGCGATAAGTGAAATTCGTGACATCGGGGGTATGTTATTTTAGCGTTTACGGAACGATACAAAAACATTTGAACGCTGATAATATATTAATAGAGAGCAAGGTGAATGAATAACACAAAAAGCATTGTACAAACAATTTTAAAAAATGCGTACTCACACCAGCAAAGTATGACGATGACGACGACGATGATGATGAAGCTGCCGTAAAGCGGTACATTCCCGTTTAAAAGCTGAAAAAAGGAAAACACTGTTTAAAGTGTTCCACCAGCACAACTGCGCATTAAGATGTTGGTCACACAACTTCCTAGATGGTTGCTTTTTTCTTTTTCGTTTAGTTTCAAACTCCATCAACGCTGTGTTGAAACTGCAGTGTACGGCTCATGTGCCCGCGCACGTTCCCCAACGCGGAAGTGATGAGCAAGACGTGCAGCGCGCGATGAGTCTACCAACAAGAAAACAGCCAATCAGCGGTTGAAAAAATAATAGCGACGCTCTGATTGGATGAATTAGAAAATATGGTACTGTACTGTATTTTATCGTGACACGCGCGGGAAATTGCTCAAATGGCGAATATAAAAATAATTAAATTTAGGAAATCAATTGAAAAAAAAACAGTACTGTGAATCCGTGATGGAGTTTTACTGTATATAAAATTTCCATACAATTTCACCAGGGTGTTTATGACGTTGGAAACTGGATGGATAGATGGAGTGATGTTTACGAAATACGAGGAGTACGTACTAGATTACAAATGTGTTTATTCAGAATTTTACATTAGACGCTATTTAGGATTGTTTGCTGAGCTATCTTAACTTTGCTAGTGTTCTATGATACCTCCATTTCGTGTTTAAATTTGGATTCAAACAAAAAAAAACCCAACTAATTAGATGGAGTACAAATGTACAATATTTCAGGCAGAGATTTGAACTTTTTCGCTTAGCTATGTTAGCATTATAGCATGTGCTGCGGCATGTATGCTAGCATTTTAGACTAGATTAGAACCACAAAGATGGTTTTGATGTACAAGTAGTGTGTTCTATGTTTTAGTACCACAGGACAGAAGAAAACACAATAAAAACATACTTTCAGTCACTTGGATCATCATTAGTTTGAATAATACTTATTCTGTGAATGACTTAGTAGTGAATTATTATTGATTTAAACACTGATTTCCTGCTCACATATTTGGGTCATGTGACATTTCTGCTTGAGGTCATTGTTGTTGGAAATCAAAAAGGAGGTTGATGTTACGCGAGATGTTGATCAGTAACAAATCAAGCTTTGTGTCATGTGTTTTTTTTTCCATAAAGGGAGGTTTGCTGGTCTGTCTCGATGTCCGTCTTGCTCATTCATAAAATCCTGGTACAAAGACGTCGGAAAAGCTTGCATCCCAATTTCCATTTGTCCCATCACTTGTGTCGTCATTTGGGCGTGGGAATCATTTGAAGACCATCACTCAGAAGTCCGAATTGGACTTTTGTGGACTTGGCACTTTACAAAGAAATACGGAAGTCCACCAAGGAAGTTGAATGTGGAGTAAACCTCTCCCAGGAATCCACAGAGAGATGTTCGCAGAGGATTTTCCAATGATTTCCAGAAGGTTTGGTTATTGTTATTAGTCCAGCGAGAGCAGTGGCTGCATGTTGTCTTCATCACATTTGGCCTTGTCAGGTCGCTTTAAGATGCCGGGATCCACCACTGATTGGGATCTGGAAGATTAGCAACATGCTATCATGTTAGCATTCAATTAACTTTTGCTTTTCGTGTTGTTTTTTTTTTTGTGCCAGTCCATGTCACCTTTTCATGGTTTGGGGCGAGAGGTTTTTGTCCACATCTCTGTGTAGGTCCTGGACAGAAAACGCATAAGCATCCGGTCCTCCGTCGGTTCCCACGTCTGGTTCCGCATCCTCGTCATAGGCGTGCTCCAGCAGGGCCCTGGCCCAGGTGCCCATGTCGTACGGCGGCATCATCCCGCCCAGCTCTGACGGCAGGATCTCCGGATGCAGCAGCTGATGGAGGCTGGTCAGGTTGTTGCCGTGCATGAAGATCTACGCTCAGAACAACAGCCCAAATCCATTTAGCAAGGCTCCCAAGCAAAAATTTACAAATAGTCGACGCCACCCCTTCTCTAAAAACGTATTTTTATCTGACGCATAATTTTATGCCATTCCACAAAACTAGAAACCACTCCAGCGATCCACGGCAGGATTTACTCACCCGCTTCCTGGTCTTCTCCTTGAGGAAGGGCCTGATGACGGTGTAGAGGGCGTGGATGTACCATGGCTGGTTCACAAAGTGGATTCCTCCAAAGCGGGCGGGAAAACTGTCCTGTCGCAGCAGTGGGAAACACACACACACAAAAAAAAAATATACAGGAGGCGTTTACTTCATCCTTTCATGCACCCCTGTGGCTCTCTCTCTCTTAGGCTCTCTCAAAATTTGCTTCTCTCTCCACACCATCATCTTGCTCTGTCTCAATGTCTGCCACGCTGTTATTCTTCCTAATGATGCCAAAAATAGGACAACCTGTACTTTTTCCTTTTTGCTTTGAACTCGAAGCAAAAAAAAAAAATAAAGGTACTTTTCAGCAACCGACTACAAATTTAATTTTTTTTCCCTCTTCAATAACTCATCGCACCCCCTCTGATACTCCCTAATTTTGTATGCCAGCATAAAAGAGGGCTAACGTTTGTAGCACTAACAACGGACGTTATGGCATCGTAACAACAGGAAGGTTGGACGTAGCCGCTTCCTGTCACGTTAAGAAATGACTTGAATTTGCAGTGATGCTGGATTCGATTAAGAGATGTCATCTGGAGGTCATGAGGAAATGATCGCTCCTACTTTCTACTTTCTGAGATGATGCTCGGAAGGACAACGTCAAGATGGAGACAACTGGTGTTTGTCGGCTTCTCCCAGAACTTACTCGAGTGAACCAGATGTCACTGACAAACGCTACCATATATAGATAACACACTATTTGGACTCGATTTAGACAATTTGATGGAACAAATCCGTTTGTAAATGAAGGTCGGTGTTATAGAAAGTGTTTCTTGCTGGCCCTGCGAAAGAAGTGGACGGGTTGACCTCAAGGAGGAAGTCTCCGCTTTGTTTGCTGAGTCACATGCCGTGTGGACACATGCAAACAGCTCATCGCGGCACAAAGTGACTCATGTGGGTCGACACACAAAAGCATGTAAAAAAAAAAAAAAAATCATAATAAATAAAAAAATACACATACTCAACAACGATAGACGATGTAAACGTCTTTAAAGATGGGGACTTGCCTGGATACTTCTACTTGCAACCAGCCATTCCAATTCCTGTCAACAATTGTTTGGATGTGTAAGGTCCAAAGGACATTTAACTTTTTTATAAATATACTGGATCACAAATCTATTTTTGGGGATCTTTGCTTCAGGTCAGCGCAAAGCTTGACAAGAATCTAAGGTGACAACATTCAGGAAAGTCTCTCCACGAGCACAACACAACCAGGCTAAGAACTTCTAGCAAGTCATAAGGCGGAGTTGCTCGCAACAGAAAATCAAAACCTTGAGTTCATTCACCGCCGCGGGCGCTCTGATGTTGACCCGTTCGATCACACGGAACAGAAACGTACATTGTTGACCTGATTTTTCTTTTTGAAGTCCAGGCCAGCTTTCATTTTAAAGCCATTTAGTAAAAAGCAAACTAAAGCAGCTCTTTTCCCTGCAGGCTGCACTTTCACCAATTCATGCACCCTGTAACCTGATTACATCATAACATGTCCACTGTAGTAAGCGCTGTCCCTGAAAGAGTTAACGCCACACAAAAAAAGTGCTTCAAGGGTTTTTTTTTGTTATTGTTTTTTTGGCTGCAAGACATTTTTGTTCATCTTTGAATTTGATGACAAGCGACAGTAGGCTATCCTACCATTAAACATACACTCCCGTCAGTTTTAAACCAAGCCACCTGCGTCTCATCACTTCATCCCGAACCGTTATCCGCTGCCGTCCTTTTGTGCGTTTGTATCACTCTCTCCGAGTGATCCACACCCTTGCACTACATCGTCAACCCTTCGTGCAGCCCTGTCCTTGTCTAACCTGTCCTGCTAGACCGGGGGTGGGCAACACGCGGCTCCAGAGCCGCATGCGGCTCTTTAGCGACATCTAGTGGCTCCCTGGAACTTTATAAAAAAATGTTTGAAAATGGAAAAATATTTTGATGTAGGCTAATATAGCTCAAATCGATATAAATACATGTTGCAGCTCCGAAAAAGGAGAGCTGTGGTGTTGTTTTTTTAAAACATACACTTTATTTATGCTTTTAACAGTCTCGACAAACACAGACAAATCTGCATCCGACTTCGTGCCAGTCTCCGACATACATACAGCATGTGTTTCTTTCATTCTAAGTTATATAGAAGGCTTTAATTTTTTTGCGGCTCCAGACATATTTGGGTTTTTTTTTGGTCCTATATGGCTCTTTCAACATTTTGGGTTGCCGACCCCTGTGCTAGACACCTGATCATACAGTCTGAGAGCTCCATACACCTCTGTCTCATTCATCTCATCATTTTTATGCAGTTCATATACACGAGTTTTCTCACTGTCCCACCCACCTATGTCTTATTTGGGCCCTTCGATTGTCTCTTGTTCACCTAACTCGCCTCTCTTCAACCTCTCCCGTTGTGACACGCATCCGTGCCTGGACAGCTTGTCCTGTTTTTTGTTTCCCCACATGCGTCCAATCATTGTATCCCGTCATCGTCAGTCTACGCTAATGTTTATTAGCCGCGTCTTAGCCTTTTCCCCTACCAGCTGTGTCGCATCTGCGTGGCGACATCATGCGTAACTGTCACTGCCTAATCGGTTGCGGTGACAGTTTTTTAGAGACATTTTGAATCGTCAATTATGATTTCGGTGTTGCTAAATGTCTCTTGAGGACTTGGCAAGACGGCAGCTGGTTATGCAAAACTCATAAATGAAAGAGCAGTGGAGCGATGCATAAAACATCTCGCACACACAGACACACACACACACACACACACACACACACACACACACACACACACACACACACGCGCACACACACAACAAAGGCGAGCCCATCTGGAAGAGAGGCCAAAGCAGACAGCCAGGCAATCGTGCCGGTTGCCGTGGAAACGCCGGGAGGGTGGGACGTGCGTGAGAGAGCGGGCGGAGGGAGGATGTCGGGGTACAACAAAGCACCTTGCATCAAGCAAGTGGCCGCATTTTAAAAATGCGGGTGAATGAATGAATGCGTTAAGCCGTGTCAGAAGACGTCAGCATCTTCTCCAGCTGCTGAAGACAAATGAGGGGGCGTGGGGGGGAGTTAGGGGGAGATGTTGGGAGAGTGGGAAAGCTAGAGTGGGAGACAAAAAAAAAATCCCTCAAGGAACTGAAACACAAGTTCACGAGGCATTTGTTGTCAATTTGACAGTCGCTCAACATATAGCAGCTAGCATGCTAGCATTAAAAAGAGCCAATGAAAATTGACCTCAATCATCTGCCTTCCCGATTCTTGGGGGAAAAAAAACACAAAAAAAACAACACACACACACACACACACACAAAAAAAAAAACCCAGACAGACAGAATAGCACCGGTACCAAAGGCTAATTTATTAAAAACCACCAAGTGAACGTTACATCTGTAGCTCATGCTAATCACCTTAGATTTGTTTTTTTTCTTTTCAACAATACAAAGACAGGAAAAAAAAAGTATTTTCAGAGATGTAAAGTGAACATTCCGTTGAGGTTTCACTCCCATTTACCATTTTTTAATCCTTTAACAACGTTGTAATCCTGCGGGATTATGACTGGATTGGGTAGAATCCCGCACACTGTTCACCTGCTGCAACTCGCCGGTGGCGATATTATTCATAATAATCATTACGTGTCTCAACAAAACGAGACAAATGAATCGGCTGAGTGAGCGCACAAGGCAAAAATGAATCACGACGAAGCCCTTTTAGCGGTGGTGGTTAGCGGTGAGCACATTCATCTCGCAGTTTAGAGGTTGGGTTTTTGAATCCAGGCTCTGGCTTTCCTATGTGGAATGTGTGCATGTTCTTAACGTGCCTCGCGAGGGTTTTCCATGAGAAGACAAATAGGAGTGCACGGAGAGTCCAATCTGGTTGCTGTTAACGCAGAGCGGCAATAAACGACTGCGCTGGCAATCCCAAGGCATGTGGCCTACATGCTATTTGATGAAGACAACCGACTTGCATGCCGCAGCAACGTCACCGAAGAAGAGAATTCATCTAAAACGATTCCTGCTAGTCATGTGACCCCAACCCTGGACAACAATCTGCTAGCACGCGCATTAGACGACCGCATCAATACGCTAACGTGCTAACTACTGCCGCTCAAGTGACGATCGCAACATGCTAACGTTGTCATATGACTTCGACTGGAAGCTGCGAAAGTGGACAAGAGCCAAACCCGAAGCCTTCGCCTCACCTGCAGCCCCTCGATGGCGAGCCGGAGCATGCTGGGTGTGAGCTTGGAGGCTTGCTTGAAGGTGAAGTTGCTCCAGTCGATGACCAGGATGAATCCGTTCACCTGCAGCTCAGCGTCCTCGATCATGGACTCCAGAGACAGCAGGATGGACCTCAGGATGTCCACAAACATGTACCTGCCAATGACACATTTTGAAATAGCAAAAAATGCGGGTGGTCAAGTACACGGTAACCCAAGTCTACCTGCTCTGGTCCCAGTTGGCGGCAAAGAGGAGCAGAATCTTCCTTCCATGTCGGTCCAGGTTGGCCAGCACGCCAGGGAATCCATCCTTGAGCGCCTGCTTAATTCCAGGGTCAGTGGCCTTCAGGTTCTTGAACATGTCCAGGTTCTGCTGTCTGTACTCAAAGTACTGGGCCAGCAGTCTGAAGGCTTCAAAATGGTTAAACTTCCTGGCCCGCAGGAACCTGAGGATGAAGGCGTCGTCCGTACGCAGGAAGCCGATATCCGGCCGCGTGATGATCATGTCGCGCACTTCCTGGATGTCCTGGTGAAGGGTCTCCGGGTTTTCCTTCAGCTCTGCTTTGGCCTTTTCCAGGGTGGCCGCCGACAGGCCGGCCTGCAGGTGAGTCATCTCGGCAGGAGCCACGTCCAAAGGTTCCCTCACAGAGACTCTTCTTCTTCTTCTTCTTCTTCTGCAGAGCCTGGAAGCATCGAATGATGCGCAAACCAAATGAGACACCGCAAGTCACTTCAGCATATCATATAAAATGGCAGCAAAGCATTTTTAGGTCTCAAATAATCTCTACATTTCACTTCAACATAGTTCCTTGGCACCAAATTGCCACAAGGTGGTGGAAAAGCACTGTTTTCGTAAAAAGGAAACTCAATTCACATCAAAATAGCTCCTTGGCACAAAAACACAATTTTTGTCTTGAGGAAACCAAATAAATGGTGGCAAAGTAATATTTGCATCTCAACAACCCTCTCCGACTCACTTCGACATCATATCCTTGACACCAAGATGACACTAAAGCACTATATCTATTTTAAAGAAACTCCTGAACTGATGTCAACATAGTTCCTTGGCACAAAAAAATGCCACAATATTCCATCAACACACTACTTTTGTCTGAATAAAACTCCCTGATTCACTTCAACATAGATTCTTGGCAACAAGATGCGACAAGGTGGCGGCAAAGCACTCCATTTGTTTAAATTCAATTCCTCAAGTCATTGCACCAAGATCATGGAAGATGGTGGGAAAACACTACTTTTGTCAAAAACAAACTCTTCAAGTTACTTCAACACAGTTCCTTGGCAACAAAAGAACACAAGATGGCGACAAATTACAAAATACTTTAACTTCTTTCACCAGACCACAAAAACAGTGACGTTTTTAGCAAAAGACCGAGAATGGCTTACCCCCCAAAATAACCCTAAATAGAACAAACTTGCGACCTATTTTTGCACTCCTCTGTATTTACATCCAAGACCATTTAGTGCTTTGTAGATCAACAATTAAAATCTCTTCTTTAACTCCAGAAGCCAGTTTACAGCATGTGTGGCAGCTACATCCAAATGCCAACATTTCCGAGATCCTGCTGCTGCTGCTTCACGCCATCAGAACCATACGTGAGCGTGTGTGTGCTGAGAGTGTGAAGGAGGGAGATGACGGCATCACCTTCTCCCCCACGGAGGAGGCCAAGCAAGCAATGCGGCACCAGGATGCAGCACCTGCTACATCACCGACACCCTCATCTGCTCCATGGTGCTGATGTCTCTTCTTCTTCCTTCCCACTCCTTCAAATAATCCAAGTTGTCCGGTCCATTTGCACAGGTGGGTCCGGTACGCTCCGTTTCCCGGGTTCTGTTGTGCAGCGGGGGAGGTTTTAGGGTGGGGTACGCCACCAGGATTAGCGTCTGTTGGTCTGCGCTGCTGCCGTCTGTTTCGCCGCCAGAGTGAGTGACAACAAGCTGGGCCGGGGGGGGGGGGG
>CAAKHF010017217.1:0-14484 GCA_901007745.1 Hippocampus kuda | reverse complement strand
CCACACACACACACACACACACACACACACACACACACACACACACACACACACACACACACACACAAACACACTTTTGTACGCCCCTAAAACCACACAGCAAAACCAGATTGGAGCATGAGATAAAGAGTTAAAACTGGGGCGAATTATTGCAGGATTTAACATCTGGCTGGCTGCTCACAATCCAGTCTCACACTCGTGTTCTGATGATGTATGCAACGATGGAGTTCATACCCGCACACATTGAAATTTGCCGCATGGAACATTATTAATGCCACTGCAGTGTGCAATACACGTAAAACACATTTATAATGCTCCCTTTGCTACAGTGTTTGAATTAGACAAAAAGTGTTGAGAAGCAGAAGAAGCAGCAGCGTGTGCAGATGTTGCCTCTGAACAGGCTCCCCGCTATGTTAAATAGGTCACCATGTTGCTGAATTGTGTGTGCGTGTTTGTGTGTTTGTGTGTTTGTGTGTGAGTGTGTGCGTGTGTACTTGCTGAGTACTACACAATGTAGAGCTTACGTGATATACTGTACTTAGGATAGTTTATTTATAATCGTAAGCTTTTGCCAAAGTTTTTTTTTTGTGAGTGTGCGTGTGTGTGTGCGCGCGCGTGTGTGTGCGTGTGTGTGTGGGGGTGTGTGTGTGTGTGTGTATCTATCTATCTATCTATCTATCTATCTATCTATCTATCTATCTATCTATCTATCTATCTATCTATCTGTCTAACTGCATGTAAACTCAGATGGGTTACTCAATGTACTTTTCCGAAAAATACGTTGAATAAAATGAAAAATCCAATTTGATCATAATGATAAATGGTAAATGGAGTGTACTTCAAAAGCGCTCTATCCACACTATATGTTGTCCAAAGTACTTTATCAAAGTCCCATATTCACATTTTTGAAAATATATCGGAATGCACACCGACACACTAACGCAGCCATGTCAATCTACTTTTATTTTTAAAATAACTTACTTTAACCTCCAGGATCCGTTTTCATACACTGGCCAACTGCAAACCCGAGAGTGTTTATTGGACCAATTGTAAATGTATCCGCTTTGCGTCGGTCAAACCAGTTGCTAGCTAGCGCTAAACAGGTATGGGTATTTTTTGTCTCCGGTTCGGCGTTGACGTTTGCGAGCTCCCTTGCTAGGATGCGGTGGAGGCCGACAGCGAGTAAACAAGTGTGTTGATCCACTTCCTAGCTGAGATTTATTCACTGATGGGTTAACCATTGAATTTAATGCTCATTTGAAAGTAACACACTTTCACACACAATGGGCACTCCCCACGTACATACTGTAGCAACACTTCCAGATGCTGTGGTTCACAAGTATTGTTGTTTGCTATGGACTGTGGGGGCCCTAGAGGGTTTTGTTCTCATCGAAGAGTTTGTTGCTCGTGGCTTGGCCTGATTTGTTTTGCAGCAGTAAATTGTGTCACATACACTGAGACGTGATTCTGTTTTAGCATTTGTTTTTAATGGCCAACTCGCTTCTCTTTTCGAGTCACCCTAATATATATGTACTGTATATATAGCAGATGTGTTTGGAATGGAGCTTCACTATTTAAACAGGGCTGCACAATCGTGATTATTGAGTGCTCACACAAATCCTATTGCTCAGAACCGGTGGTGGGGCTGGTGTTTATCTGCGATGGTTCAGCATGCCGCCATTGAAGAGATCTCATGTTTCCTATGGGAGAGAAAGTAATGCTGACTGATGATGATTCCTCACTTCTTCTCCTTAGTCTTCATGCTGACCGTTTATAAAAAGTGAAACGTGAGCGCATTCCGGCGCCGGGGTCAAGGAAGAGATGGTGTAGCTGCACAGCTGATGGATCACTGAAAGATGAGCGATGTGGTTGGGGAAAAATGAGAACACACCATTCATGGCACCATTCACAGGCACGCGTTGTACCCATAATCACCCTGTGTAGTTATATACAGTATTTATATTTTCTTCGTTTAACTTTTGGAACAATGGACAATGAAGACATTCTTTTTGTTTTACCTCTGAGATGATGAATAGTTGCTATATTTTCCTTGGTTTTCAGTTTCAGATTTGTGTCTCTTGTGTTTGTGTGAACCCATTTTGGACCTGGCATTCTTTGGCGGAGAATACGGGTGCTTGCTGTATTTCTCCTTGCCCTCCAACCAACGTTCCCTCGAAGTTCCACGCACTGCTCGCACCTTCTCAACTCACATGGTGACACTGGCATGCACCAGACACAAGCATTACTTTTTTACACTCATTCATTCATTTCCACTCCACTTTGATCTGCAAACAGGACACCACACCATTCCCACTTCCCTTACAGTGTCGTTAGTGTGACCGAGGGTGCACACTCAGTTGTTCTACTATAGCAAGGGTAGGGAAATATGGCTCCTCAAGAGCCATATTCTCCCTGTTTTAGATCCCTCCCTACTCCACCAAACCTGATTCAATTGAGTGCTAAAATGTAGTAAAGAGAAGCAAGAAAGCTTGCACAGGAGAAATGAAGCGCCATCAAGTTTATTTGTGTAGCACGTTGTGTAGCAAGTCCTTCACTTAAAACATAGAAAGAAACAAACGATTATTAAGACATTGCAAAAATCATAATAAAATCAACCAAAATAATTCAATTAAAATGACTAAAACCGATCATAAATTAAAAGATAGCGTGCAAATTGGGATTAAAACAAAACAAACTATCAGATGTTTGAAAACTACAGTTGCTTGTTTACTTTGCTGCTCAGCTAGTGCCAAACGTGAGTGATGTCATGAATGCGTCGATAGCAAGGTTACAATTTCAATCTCCAGGCCATCGACATCTGTGATCCCGCTGCTCTGACACTGGTTATTTGAGACTTGCATCTTACTCCTCTGTCATCTTTCAAAGCTTCACACAACATGTGCAGCACGAAGGAATAAAAATCTGCACCACTTGTATGATGAATGCCTATTTAAAAGGAACTCTTGAGTTTAACTTGAAAATACAATTGTATTTCTTATTTTTGTCTTCTATATTGTAATAATAGTCCATGATGTTTTATGTGCAGCATAGTAGTCTATATCTTGGGCTGTGTGAGAGCGACAGCTGACAAGCCGAGGCTGGGAGGGGGAGGAGGCGTGAGGAAGGGGGGCTGGCCGAGGGGGGGTTCGATGTCCAGACAATCCGCTGCTGGGATCCCGAGGGAAACTGAATTAGATGAGACGACGGCACTACTGTTGCAGCTGTTGGTCTCCATCTCTCCAACACATGCACAAACATGAAAGCTCTTCTTCGAGTCTGGTCATGATTATTTAAAAAAAATAAAATAAAATAATAATCATGATGAACCCTGCGCACAAATGGAATTGGTAGATACACACGACAGTCCATGCTAGGCTGCTAGCAGTATGCCGTAGCTTGTCAAGATTCATTTTGACACATAGATATATGTCAAAATCTGCAGATACATAGAAAGAAAAAGAAGATAGGTCATCTTTGTTCTATTAAATTGGAACAGTCACAACAATCCATGTTATGCTGCTATCTGAGGACAGAAACATTTATTTGAACTGCCAAAAGTATGTGTGGAAGAAGTGGAACCAAAAGAAAAAGACAAAGTGACATCTTTGCAGTATGACTTTGGAAAAGTGACAACAGTGTCAGGTGTTCTGCTTTCCATAACATCAAATTGGATTATCACAATGTGTTTGGAAACAAAATGGTGTTTGTCAAAAAAAATGCTGCCTGTCGCAAGATGTTACAACTTCGGAAATGATTTCATTATTGATTTGGACTCGAAATGTTGGATGTTGAACAGATAGAAGCGGTATAAAGACAAAATAAAAACAAATCAAAGGCACAACAGTGATTGGTCTGCCACTGCCATTTGGAATTAGAACATCAAAAATGGTTTAGCTGGGATTCACTTGCTCGCAAAATGTTGTGTTTGAAAGAAATGGAAGTGAGCGAAATAAATGAAAATCCATGCTTTTCCCATGTTAGGTTAAATAGTAATGAGAGTGCATGTGAGGCATCTTACCTCTGAGAAATGGAATTTCAGAGTACATTGAATACAGTATGTTTGAACCCCAAATGTGTGTGTGTCAGTGTGTGTGTGTGTGTGGGGGAGGAGGGACAGCAAAAGATACACAGCCATTTTTACAATTTTATGTTGTACGCGTGGTATGCTGCTTGCCTCAGAATTTGAACACGAGGAGGGATTGACATGTTTCACTTGGAACCGACATGATATTTGTTGGAGAAATGGAAGTGATAGAAAAAGATGAAAGTCTGTGTTCTTTGGTACTGGGTTCAAGTCGTCACAGCTGTACATGGTATGCTGCTTACCTTACGAATTAGAACATCAGTTTTGATTGCAGAGTTATTTGGACGCAAAAAGAAAATGCTGACAATTTTTGGCAGTGTGATTTTGTGATAGTCACAAGAATACATGGCAGGCTGCTGGCTGATAAAATTGTGACTGTGTGTGGAAGACAACGAAGCGAAAGAAAATGATGAAAGGTCATTTTGTCAGTTTGATACTGGAGGAGTCACAGCAGTGCACGGTATTCTGGTTGCCATTCAGAACGAGAACAACAGGAAGGACTGTCAGTATTTATTTGGACTCAAAATGGCGTGCGCGCATGCGTGCGTGCGTGCGTGTGTTTGTGTGTGTGTGTGTGTGTGTGTTAAGTATGTTGGTCACAAAAACTCTGCTTTATCTCCACTCCTGCAACAAGCAAAGCTTTGCTTTTATGTATTCATTTTGACAAGCATATATGATATCATCAGAATAGAGCCGAGAGAAATTTGTGACAAAATCTCGACCTTTTGTTTTTTTTGGTTTTTGCCCTGCAGGCACACGTAAGTTGATGCGGTCAGAAGCGTATCGCACGGTCTCAGCATTTTACTGATTGAAGACACTGTCTATATGCCGCTTCATATTTAGAAATCAATTTCAAGCGCAGCCTGTGAGCCGGCTCCATCAACTTTTTAGTCATTCAGCAGCACATTAACACACAAGGGCTGAAAGGGAGCGAGAGCTGCGCATTTGCTTTCTGAAGCAGAATCCAGACGAAGTGACGTACACGCGTTTACTAAAGGTCGAAACCCCTCTGCCACTAAGGAGGTCTGTTATCATGCTAGTAAATGGATCAAACAATACTTTCAGTATTACGGAGGGTCAGAACAATGTACAGTATAATTCATTGATTCAAATTAATTTTTCCATTGAATTACTTGTTTGCTTGCATCCAGATGAATTACTGAGCTTTAGTTTTTATTTTATCAATATTTATTTTGCTTACTTTCTATTTTATTATTCCTATTTATTCATTTTCACAAATTCTTAATTTTTTTTCCTGTTCTATCACACAGTATTTGTATTTAGTGAAGATGTTAGCAAATGTTTTCATTTTGTTTCTTTTTAATTATTCTTTTTTTAATTTCCAGAAAATAATCATACATCATCTGTATTATTGTACAATATTTTATAATTTTTTTCAATTTGTTCACAAGATGCCAGCTCTCAAATTGCAATTCGTTTCCCTCAGAGTGTACTGGGAAATTGGTCTACATTGGCATACCTTATTCTATTGTTTAGTAATCAGCGGTAGAATATGGTTTGGTTTTGGACCAAAAAGTGCAGAAAAAAGTTTTTTGTCAAGCGCTTAATTACACCTGCAGTTGTTGTGAACGCGCAAATTAACAATGTGTTGTATTGGATGCAAAAATATATCTTTCAATTGATTGATAATACAAAGTTGCAATACAACCCCTAAAAAAAACAAGTGATGCAAAAAACTGCTGTTTCTTAAACCGAATTTATTATATACAAAGAGTCAGTGGCAAGTCTACAAAACACAACGACATCCATTTATCACTTAATAAAAAAGACAAAACATCAAAACTGATGGTGAGAGTTGCCCACTTGTGAGCAAACAAATCAATTACGTGACATCCACTTAGAGTGAGGCCATTTTGTAACGTGTGTGTGTGTGTGTGTGTGTGTGTGTGTGTGTGTGTGTGTGTGTGTGTGTGTGTGTGTGTGTGTGTGTGTGTGTGTGTGTGTGTGTGTGTGTGAGTGACCTGGATCCTGAGACTGCACCATATGGATCAACTGGCCAAGAGAATGAGGCTTAATCCCTGATGGTTCCTCTTGATTTGTCAATTTGACAAAACTACTCAGTAGTAAATTACATTTATAAAATTGTCAGTGGTCCAAGTGTAATATGTAGAAGAGCAGTACAGTATAGGCCCAGTCTTATTCTTTATCTAATTTTCTAAGAGCAGATGGCAGTCAGCGAGATGTTATGCCATGCTCACGCCCACTTTTCTGCCAGCAGCCCATGTGGGCTGACAGTTGACTCAGTGTGCGCACACAGCAGAGTCATTAAGAATATGTGACATGACAGCTGGCAAAAAGAAAACAGCGCTAGAAATGTAACTGAAGTGAACTAGTCATGCACTCGATTGCCTTCATGTCCTGCTGGGGCCGAGATGATGCAAGGATGGGACGGTCCAAAAATGGAGGAACCACTCGGCATCCAGGTTGTGTTCCCAGCCCAATGTCAAAAAGCCAGCATTCTGAACTGTTTTTAGGTTGACATGTTCCGTGTGACAGATCGATTTTCCCCATTTTAATCAAATGGAATGACATTAATATTTTGTTTTTAACAAAGCATAGTGAAAGAGAATTTACAGAAGTGGTACATCAAATGTAATTACTGCACATACTGTAGTATTTGTGAGTTGGCTTTATGGGCAATGAGTGACCTAGTGAGTAATGTCATGAGCTAAAGCAGGTTAGTTCAGCGAAAAACGTCTGGCTGTGGGTTGTGTTTCTTTCATGAGCTACTCTCGAGTTCACATTTCTGATTTGTTTTCGATTATTTCCCCGTACCAACACAAAAACAAAAATCAACGATGCAACAGATTGCAACTCAAAAGTTGGGACGTTGGGGCACACGTGAACTAGGGTCCAACCGGTTACTTTGCCGGCGGATGTAATCCAACCCCAAAAATGTGTAATGTTCAACAAATACTTGATCACAACGTATTGTAAAACAGTCAAATGTTGTGGATTTTAGCTATTGCGACAGTTTTGACAAGTTCACCAATGCGACTTCATAAAAAAAAAAACAACAACAACCCCCCACCCCCCAAAATGAGAACGTGCGTGTGAATTGTTGTTTGTCTATACTCGATGTGCCCTGCGATTGGTGGGTAACCCATAATTAGCTCTTAGCCCAAAGTCAGTTGGGATCGGCTCCATGTACCTGCGACCCTAATTAGCGCCACAGAAAATGTACTTTGTTCTTTTAACTTTTCGTGGTCGTGACACATCTGGCCTTCATCACTTCAGCAGTGTCTATTTCTGAACAGTTTCGGCTCTTCCTTATTTGTATGGTGAACCAATTACCGTTGGTTTCAAAGACGGTAGTCTGTAGTTTTCATCCTTTGAATGAAAGACGGTTGCTTTACGGGGGACGGACATGTTGGTTAACTTACTTGGACTTTTTAATAGCTTGATTATATATATTTGGGCTCTTAAGAGCCTGTCCACCAATCACTGATGACATTGAACCAAGTAACTATTTGGTTATCATCCCTTTTGTGAAAATATGCGTGAGATTTTCTCCGCCCATGATCATGCGCAAAGGTCCGCAGCCACTTTTAAACGAAGGTCGTCTGAAACATGATCATGCAGTGGCACTAACATGTAGGAACACCCACATCCTCAAACGGTGTGTTATCACACCAAAGACAAACGGTAGGCAACATGGAGTCATGTTGGATGCAAAGAATAAGGTTAACTTCTGATAGGTGCCACATGGTCCTTGATTGCTCGCTGGGGTTTTGCGCTTGCAGTGTTGATGGAGCGGTTTTAATGTGCGGTGGCGTGTCCAAAAGTCACAGACACAGTGTAGTGTATGAAGTGTTGCTTCCAAAGGTGAAAAGGCTTTTGTTCTCATTATAGCAGCTCACTTGCCCACCACTCCCCCCCCCCCTATCCTGTAGTAACATAATTTAGCAAGATATGCCATCGGCCCAGTGGTATATGGGGTGGGATATACTGTGGCTGACTTGCATGAGACAAGACAAAAAAACAGGTTAACATGTTTGTAAAACACCTTGAAACTGTTTTAAATTGTAAAAAAAAAAAAAAAAAAAATCTTGAGTTTCACAACTCTTTTGGAAACTGAAAGAATGTTTGAATGAGCATATAGTGATGTCACTGCAAACACAAACCCATGCAACCCAAGAGTGTGGTGTCTGGTAAAACTCTTGAAGGTACCATCTTCTGGGATAGTCGGATCCAGTCAGACATCCAGAAGTAAATGAAAACATGAAACATGTACAAAAGACATGAAGTGTTTTCAGATTGTCAGACAAAAGCTGTTCACCAGACTTGCGGGTGTGACGTTCCTGTTTTGGATAACTGTCATTCATTCAGTCTGCACCTGCTGTCGATCCAATGTGGAGCCCGTCTCTATGCCAGCCATCAGACCCACACAGCTGTGTTGTAGTCAAACAAGGGATGCATTTTCCGCAGTCTACCTTCTGGTGGTCTCCGGTCTAAGTAAATTCCCGCAAACGGCTTCTCGTGGAACTGTCGGAAGTAGTTTTGGCTACTTGGATGCGTTTCCGACTGCCCTTTATTCTGCTGTCCGCTGGCCCAGAAAGGCAGGTAGAAGCTGCCTTTTGAACTTTTTGGAACCGATTTTTTAGGTCTCTTGACCAGGTCGCCCTCTGAGATCTCTGGTGCCATCCAGCCAGGCCTCTCCTTCAGCAGCTTGTCCCGGTCGGGACGGACGCCTCGGAGGAACTTCTTGAAGATGTTTGTCGTGAGCGAGAACTTCCTGCAGATCTCCTGTGATCGGCTCAGGCGCAGCGGGTGAGCTGGGGTGTCCGGTCTGTTGTCACCCCCTTCTGCCACCGTTGTTTCGGTCTTCTCTTCTTCCTCCCCTACTCCTTCCGGTTCTATCTCTGGCAAGTCCAGCCAATTGCCAACGAGGTCGGCGAAGACATTGTCACCAAGCACTAAGGGTTGTCGATTGCGGCTTTGGTTCATGAGCGACGAAGTCCAGTCGTCGGCGTCGTCTGTGCTGTCCTGGGAGTAGTCATTGTCCATGGACGGACCTTCTCTGGACAGGCTGTAAAGGATGCCTGGCAGATCCACTGGCTGGTTGCATTTGGGAGGCTGCATGTAGGGCTCGGGTGGAGGGTTCCCCACCGTGGGTCCACAGAAATCCACCTGCGGTGCTGCGTAACCCGACCACCTGCGTGGTACAACCTTGAGGTCTCCTTCCTCGCTTCTCTCCATTTCCAGACTGGACATGGACATTGTCCCTTCGCTGTATCTGCTTTGTGACAACTCCATAGACAGTTCCGGACTTGGGCTCGGGCCGTTGGACAAGCGCAACCTGGGATCCGCTTCTGAAACACTCCTGAATGTTGTGTTGGAAATTGTCATATCCTGCAGATGTCTCCGTCCTCGAGCTGACAGGTCGAGGTTGTCTAGAGCGGTCTGGACCTGAAGTAATTTGAGTTCTTGGAGCGCACCCATCATGGAATTCATCTGAGCATGGAGGCCATCTCCTGCTTCCTTCATGGACATCTGGAGTGTGAAGAGAGTGATGACAATCAAAACATGTTCACTTACGCTTCACAGTGTCCAAAACTGGACCCACCAGCCGTTCCTCTTTTTAATCCAATTACAACAGCATGAATTGACAGAATGAAATATGACAGCAGGTCTACAGGCTGTTTTAGCTGAACGTCCACGTTGACCCATATGGCTGGCATTCAAAAGTGAATCCAACCCATGACAGCTGCAAGACAGAGCAGCTTTCCCCTTCAATCTCATTCAGCCTTTACTTACCAAAACCACTAGGGTAGTGTATGCTCTTCCCTGAGCTGTAATGTAAACTGAACCCACAAAGCGCTCACGCCATTTGTAAATATACTAAAGTTTGCTGCACAGGCATCACCCTGTGCCACTTCATGGGCGCTATGTCATGCTACTATACTTGTTGCACATTACAATATGCAAGAAACAGATATATTTCATTAAAAATGTAGTCATTTATTTATTTTTTTCACATTTCATTTATTTATTGGATTAACAACATTTACAAAGTAACATTGCATCTTGTAACTTTTTTAAACCTTAAAAGTGAAATCTAAAAACATCTATTCTAAAAGTAATATACCATTATTTTCAAAAATATGCACTGGTTTTAACATGATTTAAAAAGTAAGATTACAACAAAAAATATTGAAACCTTCAACAAACTTGCTACTGTTGTTCACGTTACATTTTATAAAAATATATATATATACACAGTATATTTATTGATTGAAAACATTCTTGAAATCATATTTTTTTAAACAATATTTTTAAAAGCATTATTAAAAATAACTACAATATTATTATGTGTAATTGGATTGGATTGGATTGGATTGGATACAACTTTATTGTCAAATGTGCTGTATGTACAGCACAAATGAAATTTCTTCCCTCTCAACATAAAACAAGAAACAAAAGTAATGACAGTAGTAGTAGTTACAGTTGTATTTTTGGCCATCTTAGCAGCTGCAGGCCAATTGAAAGTATAACTCCACGACTTGCACGTCATGGTAAGCTTGGTACAGTCAGCGATAGTTATGACCGCTAGTTAAGGTCGCTCCACATAGTTTCATGTTATCCGAAAGAAAGCGCATGGACAATTTTCAGAGCGTCTAACTTATATAATTGGTATACTTGCTGAAAAATGTAATCAGGCCAAGGTTGTTTTTCATGCCTTTTTTCGTCTGCTGCTGCTGTAATCATGCACTTGTCATCTTCCTCCTCCTCCTCTTTGCTTTTGCCTCTCATCTGTTCTAGAGGCTGAGTCATGTGACTCTACATCTTCTCTCGAAGGCACACAGACAGACAAAATGCCCCGGTGGCCAAGTTCTGAATCATTTGCCCTCCTTGACCCACTTTGTGAATCACCGGCATCATGTTTAGTCTTTATCCAAGAACATTTGATGGATATTTGACATACTATCCACAAGTATGCATGGCTTTGAAAAACATAGCTTACCCACCTACTCACTACTCCCAATTACACATCACTGGCTGGTCACACCCCCCGCGACCGTTGTGAGGATAAAGCAGATCGGAAAATGGATGGATAGATGGATGGTGAAACTGGTATTGTTTTTTTTTCCACTTTCAATGTACTAAAAAAAAAACACCAATTGGATTTACTTAATTTGAACATGTACATCAGTTGCACATGATTAAAATGTTGAAAAGCTATTTTCCTGTGTTTTCCTCAAAAATAAATGCCATGTTTCAGCCACATTAGATAGTTGAGGCAATTTAGCATCGCCCAACTATTGAGTCTATGAGATATGATTGGGGCTCATTCAAGCGAATTTTCGATATGAATCCGTCCGAGTATGAACCCTGGATTTTAACCAAACTGGCTGCTTCACATAAAAATGTCCGACTTTGTGTTCATATCCCGAAAAGGAGATTCATTCATCGGAAGAATACTGTGTAATTCCAATATTTCTAACAATAAAATAATAATGAAATACCATTCAAGTCATCCTCTTACCGTCTATGAAGTCATCCTGTCACAGTCATCTCACACATGCACCAACATGAGCGGCCTTCATGAGGATGCATGTATTATATCTAGCAGTCTCACATGGGGGCAACCAATCAGAGCTGTCGAGATGTATCCCCAAACGGGTGAAAGGGGGGCGGTGGGGTTCACTCAGTCGGAAACGGAGTAACAATAAGCGGAGAGTCTGGCAGTAAGAGTCAGTGGGGTGGAATTGAGGGGGTCTTCGGCCATATGTTTATGAGTTGATGAGAGTCTATGGCTTCAATTATAAATGTTTACATATGGAAGATTGAAGGGAATGTGTAACAACAGCAGATTGTGATATGTGACTGTGATGCCCCCCCCCCACCACACACACACACAGACAGACAGACACCCTACCTTTCACTCCCCCTCAAAACCTGTAAGCTCCGTGAGAGGAGGGCATGTTGTGTAATGATTGTAATGTGGGAAGAAACACACTTGTGATGCTCAAGGAGAGGTCAAAATTGTTGCCTTGGGAAAACATTCAATAGCAAAAAAAAAAAAAAAAAATTCTAAATAATGGAATGTAATGAAAACATTTTAAAATGTAATTTCAAAATCTTGATTGTCGCAAGATTTAGAATGATAAAGAAAATGAAATGATTATTTTCAGCAAAGGGTATTATAATAATAATAATAATAATCATAATAATGCTTTGAAAATGCATATAAAATTCTTATCTTCCCCCAAAAAATATTTAAAAGGATTTCAATTTAATTTGTAATTATTAAGCAGATTTTTACATAAAATCCTTGCTGATAAAAGAAGACTTTTCTTGAAATATAATGACGGTACAGAACTTGTCACTCAACAAGAATATGGAATACTATTTCAACACTCATTTGTGTAAAATTATTAAGTTTAAATAAATTCAGTATTTTAAAAAGGTAATAAAAATACATTTAAGAGTGATTACAATTCAACAGAATTCACCAATTACTTTGAAATATATGATTTAAGCACCTCCATTTAAAAAATGCACAATTTTTTTTAACACAAACACAAATCGACAGTCACATTAACATATTTGCCTAATGGCAGACATTTATCTCCGAATACTGGGAAACAAAACTGTAATTTTTTTTTGTTTGTATATATGTTGACATATATTGGTTTTATATACAATTATGCTGATGTGTAGCCAATACGGTGCACCATTAGTTTGGAACATTTGGCTGAGTATGTTCAGTTCATAAAAGGAGGCGCGACTGAGTCATAAAAGATCTTGGTCGAAGGCCAACACACAGACCTTTTTTTGTTTTTCAGAGTCGACATTAATAATTCATAATTCGCCACAAAGTCAAGCCCCATTATTGCACATGTTAGCTGACTCGCGGCTGTAACGAGTGGCCCAAATATGTCAGCCTCTTCAACCTTTAACCGCCTGGCATTTATTTGGTTTAAAAAGACTTGAAGGTGAAGTGCAGATGTTTTCGCTTCTTTTAAAAGGCAGCAACAGCCCGAGAAGCTTGTTAAGAAACATCCGTCCGGTCCGATTTAAAGGCAATGATGAAACCGAGGCCGTGGGGAAGCCATTCACTGCCCTGGTGCACTTCTTGCATCATCAGTCCACTCCAGTGATGTTCAGATGAGATTTTTTTTCAATGCTTGCGTGGAGACTTGGCAGCATTTCAATAAAATTGATCATGTTTGAATGCTTCAAACGGTGACTGATGATTTCAGAGCCCACCTGATGCATGAAGATTAATTCATATTATGCTAGCATATATGACAGAGTGACTATAAAATTTTACATACCTCTATTCAAATGTCAGATTAAACATTTCAAAAGCTTATTGAATACAATACACGCCTCACAGTGCAGAGGTGCAGGGTTCGATTCTTGCTACGGCCTTCTTGTGTGAAGTTTGCATGTTTGTTGGCTTCAGCATGCCCGCAACCCTTGTGAGGATAAGTGGATTCGAAAATGAGTGGACGGATGAATGGATGGATGGATGGATGGATGGATGGATGGATGGATGGATGGATGGATGGATGGATGGATGGATGGATGGATGGATGGATGGATGGAAAGGCATATTGACCATAAATGTGATCAACAAGCTGAAAAACTAAATTAAAATGAAGAAATCGTTTTGAGAGCATAAGTAAAATTAAACTGCTGTGATATTGTGGTTGCACTCCCTCTTTTGGCTGGGGATGTGACTGGGCTCAAAATTAACCACTCATATTCATCCATCCCTCCATTATCCAAGCTGCTTATCTTCATGAAGGTCGCGGGGCATGCTGGAGCCTATCCCAGATGTCATCGGGCAGTCGGAAGGGGTACAGCCTGAACTGGTTGCCAGCCAATCGCAGGACACACATAGACGAACAACCATTTACACTCACAGCCATATCGATGACCAATTTTGAGTGTTTAATCATTCTACAATGTATGCTTTTCTAATGTGAAACCGGAGTACCCGGAGAAAACCCACACAGGCATGGGGAGAACATGCAAACTCCGCACAAGGAGGCCGGAGCTGGATACGAACCCTGCACCGCTGAACTGTGAGGTAGACGTGCTAACCAGTCAACCACCGTGCTGCCACTCACATTCAGACATGTACAATGCAAGGCAACACACATCTCTCTCCCGAATAAAATTCAGCTGTTCTTGTTTCCTCAAGATTATATACATATCTATATATATATCTATATCTATCTATCTATCTATCTATCTATCTATCTATCTATCTATCTATCTATCTATCTATCTATCTATCTATCTATCTATCTATCTATCTATCTATCTATCTATCTATCTATCTATCTATATCTATATATATATATATATATATATATATATATATATATATATATATATATATATATATATATATCACACAGCCA
>CAAKHF010017214.1:0-12527 GCA_901007745.1 Hippocampus kuda | reverse complement strand
AAAGTAAACTTTCCATTCATAAATTCTTTAAGTATCCGTTTTCGGTGTCTCGCGCTGCCGTGGCTGGCAAAACAGACATGGGCGTGGACTTCTGCAGCGCGCTTGTTGTTTTGTTTCTGCTTTATTTATAGAGCAACGTAACATCCGCTTGTGACGTGGGCCGCGTTAATCTCGCGAGAAAAAATTTAATCCCGTTAAAATTCAATTAAATTAATGCCAATAAAAACGCGCTAAACAGACAGCTCTAATTTATATATATATATATATATATATATATATATATATATATATATATATATATATATATATATATATATATATATATATATATATATATATATATATATATATATATATATATATATATATATATATATATATATATATATATATATATATATATATATATATACATATATATATATATATATATATATATATATATATATATATATATATACGCACATGTATATATATATATATATACATATATATAGAGATATATAGATATATATATATATATAGAGAGAGAGAGAGAGAGAGAGAGAGAGAGAGAGAGAGAGAGAGAGAGAGAGATATATATATATGTTCCAGTGGTTAGCACGTCGACTTCACAGTGCAGAGATTCAATTCCAGCTCCGGCCTCCCTGTGTGGAGTTTGCATGTTCTCTCCGGGCCTGCGTGGGTTTTCTCCGGGTACTCCGTTTTCCTCCCATATTCCGAAAACATGCATGGCAGGCTGATTGAACACTCTAAATTGTCCCTTGGTGTGAGTGTGGTGCCCGAAGACAGCTGGGATAAGCTCCAGCACCCCCCGCGACCCTAGTGACGATCAAGCGGTTCGGAGAGAGAGAGATGCCATCAAGATTGTTCCTCATTTTAAATGTCCAAAGGATTTGTGGCTCCCGTAAAGTTTCTTTGATGAAATGGGTTCAAATGGCGCTTTAGTTCCCAACACCAATGTAATACGGACAGACTAAATACGGAATGTATGAAAACGAAATGTCGGAGAATTATGATCAGTCGTCACCAAAATTTAAGAAGGCCTGTCTTCCATTCAAAATGTGTGGATGAAGCGCAAAGTATGACAATGGAGAGCCCTAGACTGTTGAGCAACCAAGTTGTATATTCAGGAAAGAAATTTGAAAGAATTTCGCTGACTAAGCTTCAACAAATACTCTCCTCAGTTCCCAAATTCTTATTGGATGTTGTTATAATGAAAGGTGACATAATAGCGTGGTAAACATGCGCCTGTCTTAACTTTTTTTTTTTCATGTGTTGCAAGCCTTTACTTCATTTACTTCAAATGAGTAAAAATGTACACAAATAAGTAAATAAATAACATGTATGAGTTTGAACGTTAAATATCTTGCCTTGGTAGCGTATTCAATTGAATATTGGTGGAAAAGGATTTGTAAATCTTTCTGTTTTGATTTACATTTGACAAAAGCTTCCAACTTCACATGAATTTGGATTTGTATTTCTTACAAATGCATCTGGCATAATCTCCACTCTAACACTTAATAATGCACGCATAATAATGTTCTGTATATGTTTACAATCTGTTTTTGTGTTAAAAGAGTGATGTCGCCCTACGCAGCCCAAACCCGCTGGTTACGCCATCTGTGACCTGCCGTTGACATGTTCTGTTCCTGTACCGTACAGGAAGTCTCTGTCATGGAACACGCTGCGTGCTAGGAAGCGCGCCGAAGCCAAAGACTTCTCGGTGTTGGGAGTCAGAGGTCAGGAGAATGGCCTCCTACGTAAGACAAAAGAAACCACGGCCCCTCCCCCGCTGCTCGCCTCCCCTGTTTCCAGGGCGAAGGGCAAAGTGAGTAACGGCGACGAGCGCCTGTCGCCTGCCTGCCCCTGAGCACACTATTCGCAAAAAGTTTGGGATATTCGGCTTTCGAGTGAATTTTCAAAATTAAACTCCAGTAAAGGTATTTGTTCATCATGAATTTTCTACCGAAAGCCGAATAATGCTAACTTTTTGTGAGTTACATTTAAACACCTAATGTTGTGGCCCATGAGTTTTTTTTCTAACACGTGTGCGTGTCTATGTGCGCATGTTTGTGGTGTGACCCCACAATGACAAAGCGTAGCTTTTCTGCTCAACCCCATCACAATGGTTCTCAACCAGGTATTAGCATTAACTTTGCTAGCGTGATATCGACATCATTTTTTTTCCAATTGAAAATTTGCAACCTCGCTATTTGTCCTTTGTCTGCTGTGTTGATTTTATTTTATTTTTTTTACTTGATGTGATTCACCAAATAGAATGTGTTGTTAAGTCGGATAACTAGTCCAACAGAAACAGAAATAGCTGACTTGACTGTACTAATTTTGCTGTAAATGCTCATTCATTCTGTTCGTTATTTAAGAAAGTCAGATTTGATTGTTAGCTGTGTCTTTCTAGCATGTGAAAGAAGAAAGGGCAGTTGAGAACCACTGAATTTGTATGTTACATTTTTTTCCCCCAAATTTATTTTCCTTAGATGCAACGGTTTAAAAAAATAATAAAGAACAAAGTTAACAGATTTGGCGTGGCATAAAAATGGTGCATTCAAATCAGCTAAATGTAAAATATGGTCAACAATTTCATTTTGTATTTAATATTTCCCAACCTTGAATAAACTGTGGGTGGGTGAGGTTGTCCTTTTTTATTTTTTTAATGTTTTTTTTTTTTCGCTTTGTCTCATTTGATATTTCTGTCACCGCATGGCTACTTGTGAAAGACTTTATGATGAGCTAATTCACTTAGTTTTGGTTTTGGTAGTTGTTTTTTGGGACTAACACATGAGTGAGTACAATTTTTATCATCATTTTTATGTAAAACATCCTGTAGACCAGTGGTTCTTTTTTCAATGATGTAAACAATCCCCCCCACACACACACACCACCGGGATATTTGTTTTCAGCCAAGTAGCCCCTAACCCGGGGGTTGGCAATACGCGGCTCCAGAGCCGCATGCGGCTCTTTAGCGACATCTAGTGGATCCCTGGAGCTTTACAAAAATGTTTGAAAATGGAAAAACATTTTGATAGGCTAATATAGCTCAAATAGATATAGGTACATGTTGCAGCTCCGAAAAAGGAGAGCTGTGGTGTTGGTTTTTTAAAACGTACATTTTATTCATGCTTTTAACAGTCTCGACAAACAAACACGTCTGCGTCCGACTCCGTGCCTCCTCTCTTCTCTTTCGACTCGATAGGCGTTCAAAGACAGCCTCTGAAAAACGGAAATTAATGATCACATCACTGACACTAAGAAAAGCGAAAATAATGCACCAAAACAAAAAATCAAGCGAGGAAATTACAAAATAAATTCTATGGGGGCGTTTGTGAACACATAACAAAGGAATGAATAACATAAACAATTCTGAGACAGTCCAGTCTCTTACATACATACAGCATGTGTTTCGTTCATTGTAAGTTTTATAGAAGGCTTTTATTTTTTTGCGGCTCCAGACATATTTGTTTTTTGTTGTTTGTTTTTTTGTCCTATATGGCTCTTTCAACATTGTGGGTTGCCGACCCCTGGTTTAGGTGAAGCATTACCCTAATTTTTATTGGTATTTATAAAGAAATTTCTGTGAGGGAGCTGCCAGAACCAGGCTTGGACACAGGACACAATGGGGTAACAGGTGGAAACAATTAGGGCGGGGCTGACAATCAGACTGGCACAGGAGGAAAGGTAAGTGACCTGAAACGAGAGGAGAGTCATTCTTTCAAAATAAGACAGGAAGTGACCAGACAAACAAAAACAACCCTCACTGCGGTGTGACAGGAGCCAAGGAAGAATAGGCATCACCGATTGTCAAGACTCATGGGGATCCCATTTGAAACAATAAACCCCAGACCCCTCATTGACACACACCCAGCGGTATTCCGTGTTGCTGTGATGTACACACACACACTTATGGCAGAATCCCTCTTTACTGGGTTCTGTGTGACAAGCACAATGCAATGTTGGACATCCTGTAATTTTGCAGGATCTCTGTGTGAAGGAGGCTATGAATGAGCAACTAACCCCCAGGCCTTGTCACAAACTCGACTGGCTTCACAGGCAACCCCCAACCCCCCACCAACACTTCCCACCAAATTGATCAGCAACCTGCTCCCCAAAAACCAAGAATCAATGAGAACGCGATGCTGTGTCTAGCTGTGTCAGGCGCAACGGCTAACCAAACTGGGGGGAGTGAAAAGAAATCTCTTGAATTAATATTCATGTCTTGTGACTGTACAAATAAATTCATAGCAGCTTGGCTGGACACTCGCCCCGTCTTCCTCGCAGGCGATTTTACTCTCCCACAGAGTGACTTGACTCTCCCATGTGTTTGGATGCGGCCGCAAAGCCGCCGCCAAGCTAGACAAAAGCCGCGCGATTAGAAAGATCCAATTAGTATGCACGGGCGTTAATGTCCCTTTCATGCAGCAAGGCATGTGCTCATCTTATGCAACTCTGACAAGGACTTTTAGCGCTGGCTTTCCACTTTGTCTGTGGATGCAGCGGCAAAGCCCTTGATGAGTGAGAAAAGAGAGAAAGCAAGTGCATTGGGGAAGTGAGCGACGGAGCTAAAAGAGAGAGAAAGAGGTGCGAGGCCTTCATCATGGATCGCCCACGCATATTCCTTCCACTTCTCCATCACTCCATTACCTCTGTGCAAACGGCGGCTTTTCTGTCCCGCTGAGAGGAGAGAGAGAGGCCTATTAACACCGCAGCAGAGAAAGCCCGAGCACTGTTCAGCCCACGCGGAGTGGTCCTCCTTCACCCTCGTACTCCCACACTCGCACACGCACACAACTGGCGGAGGAGAAAGAGGAGGCGGGCGCACACGATGGACATTCAAGTAGATTCACTTTTCCCGAAGAGGCCAACGCACGAGAACCGAACAAGAAGGGAGAAGGAATCTGTTTGGTTTCACAGCGAACGCTGCCGAAGAGGCAGGAAGTGTCTGACCCTCGTGGGTCAGTTTGGGTATTGATCTGATCAATTGTTGTGTCACACCTTCACTTTTCACAAATTTTGTTTCCCCAAAGAGGACCGGACATAAGAACTGAACAATATGGTTATCCAGTTTTCATTAAGAGGAGGAATCTTCAAGTACAGTCATTTTCGGTCACGCGGCCACTGCGCAAGAACCGAACGAAATGGGAGAAAGAATATTTTTGGTTTTGCGTCGAAAGGGAGTCTGGTATTCCAAACCAAGCGACCGTGGAGCCGACAGTCAACCGCGACAAGTGAAAGTTCGGGATTACCTCAGACGAGACGACACGTTTGATCGAATTTGTGGGTCGAGTTGTGAAACAAAACAAAACACACACTTGATCAGTTCATCTCTCAACCTGTCCGTCTACTTCCTTTCCATAATAATTTGGGCTGGCAGGGGGTGGGGGAGGGGGGAGGCAAAACGACAACAGATGATGAACAACATTCATCACCTCTTGCAGCCCCTGGACTGGTGTTTGGCTTGCCGCTGACCTACTGAACCATGTTTGGAATTTATGATTGCAACGTCAACACGAGCATTTTTTTTTTTCCTTTTTTGCTGCACCACGAGCGGGGGAAGTGGGGAGAGAATTTGTTGCTTGTTACGTCCCGCATTGTGGGCTATTACACCTACAAGAAGCGGATTTATGGTGTTGGTTGTCCCGCTTTTGACTCTATAAGAGCCTCCACTCTTCTCGGAAGTCATTCAACAAGTTTTTACTTTTTTAAGTGTGGCTGTAGGGATTTCTTTTATGTTCAACAAGAAGAATATTTCAATATTCTTCCAAAAAAAAAAAAATATATATATATATATATATATATATATATATATATATATATATATATATATATATATATATATATATATATATATATATATATATATATATATATATATATATAGTTGTATTTTGAGTACTGTATACAATTTTTTTAATGTGTTTTTATTGCAAAGCTCTTTCAGAGTTCACACAAAGCCAGAAAATTGAAAGAAAAACAAGTAGATTAAAAAACAAAAGTGAAAAATGTTCACAAAACTATTAAATGTACAGTGGAATGGTACTGTATTATGCTTTGAAAACACACACACACACACACACACACACACACACACAAATAATTAACAAGTTGAGAGTGGACTAATACTACAATGTTTTGGCGGGGTGTTGGTGAGAGTAGGGGGCTCTGGCACATTTCCCCTCAGTTTCTCAAAGACCGCGATGTGTCCCCTCCACTTTTGTCACTTTAGGTGACAAAAATCTCCGGTGTTCCCGTTACATCAGTAAGGTAGTCGATTGGTTAGCATGTCGACTTCACAGTGCAGAGGTACCGGGTTCGATTCCAGCTCTGGCCTTTCTGTGTGGAGTTTGCATGTTCTCCCCGGGCCTGCGTGGGTTTTCTCTGGGTATTCAAGTTTCCTCCCACATTCCAAAAACATGCATGGCAGGCTGATTGAACACTCCAAAATTGTGTGAGCGCGAATGGTTGTTCGTTTCTGTATGTCCTGCGATTGGCTGACAACCGGTTCAGGGTGTCCCCCGCCTACTGCCGGAAGACAGCTGGGATAGGCTCCAGCACCCTCCGCGACCTTTGTGAGGATAAAGCGGTTCGGAAAATGAATGGATGATATCTACAGCTTTGTATTTTCTTTCTTTCTTTCTTTCTTTTTTTTTTTTTAAGCCAACGCATCATTTGTGGTAACAGGTTGATGTGCAGTGTCATTTGCAGTGTTCAGAAAAAAGATGGATTTGGGGGCAAATAAAGAAAAAAATAATAATCACAGCGGTTTCCCCCCTAAAACAATACAAATCGACTTTGTATCGACTATCGACTATTACCTCCTCTGCCTGTTGCCTGTTGACAAAATGTGACAGTTTAATTGTTCTGTAATTGTGATTAGTTAGTCACAATAATAAAAGATTGGGTGGAAAAAAAATGACATTTGCTTTTATCTGAAGTGTAAGATAAATAGTTGGTACGTTTTCATGCCGTGTATAATCCCATATGCCGTGAATATGACCTGTTCTTTGAAATGTAACTTTCATGTCTATTTTACATAATTATTTGCATGCCTGTGACTGTGTTCTTGCTTGTACTTGAGTCCATACAAAAAAAAACAACAAAACTTGACTGGCATTCCAGGCAACAGTTTCATCATATATGACGAATGATGATCATTAGTTCAAACTTTGCTGCTGTGAATTGGGAATTTCTCCATTGCGAGACTAATAATCGTCTTTATTACCGATTTGTTTTACTGTTTATTATATATGTTCAATTGATCCATGTACAGCACTTTGTATGCAGCAATGGCTGCTTGAAAGTGCTCTATAAATACAGTTGACTTGACTTGACTTAATAAAGGTTTTCTTATCTTATCTTATCTTAAATAAGAATTCTGCAATGGCGTTTTGGCGTTACGTTGTGTGTGAGTATTATTTTGGTTCCCCGCGGGAATCGACTGTGCTTCTCGTGTCACCGCACCCGCCAGGGCCGAGCATCGTCTCTACGACTCGCAAACAGCTGGAAAGCAAGAGAAAGATGCGTTTGCCAGTCAAGTATAGTTGCTCTGAAGCACCGCATATTTCCACAGGCATTTTGCTTTTGATACATATGAAAGTGAGAGCGGAAAGGTACGTACGCAATGTTTTTGTGCGTACGCAGCATCTTGCGCATGAGACCACTGGTCTTTTTGGAGAGCTGATTCTTTTGGCTCGGCTCCCTAAGACCTCTCTTTCGACTCCCAAGTGGCCCCTCATTTTTTTCTTGTTGTTTTTTTTTTTTTTTTTGCTTCAAATAATTACCAAGTTATGTGTACAATCAAATAAAAAAATGGGGAAAATCGATTACACTGAATATGCATACTCAGAACGACGGAAGAAGATCAGGGTCAATGAAGATAAAGAAAACAAGGTTGGCAAGATCCTCCTCAGAATTCTGATTTGATTCTCAGATTTCTGACTTTATTCTCAGAATTTTGATTTTAGAATCAGACTTCTGACTTGAACGTCAGAATTCTGAGAATAAAGTCAGAATTCTGAGATAAAAGTGAGAAACTTGCCAAGCTTGTTTTTTCCCCCTAATTCTCTTCCGTTCCAGAACAAACAAAAAATAACCTGGAAAAGACGTCCAATTCAACTTCATTTCTAGAGTATGTAGAAAAAATGCTGCTGCAACCAACAGAATGATTATGATACAGCATTTTTCTTGTCTTGCCAAAGTCTTTTTTTTAAGGGGCCAGCCGTCCCATTCACGTGAAGGGGGACCTCATTCTGGCCTCATATACTGCTGGACCAATTGAACGGTGTGATTTTGGTTGAATCACCACCAGTGGCCTGGATCTCGCTCGGGAAGTTTGGCCATCTCCACTTTCGCGTTGCTCAGCGGCAGTGTGCGCTGCGTGCAGCGGCTTTCTTTTTCTTGCGTAAGCAGAGCCCAGAGTGTGGAAAACAAGCATACGTCCAAACAATTTTTGTGGCGCACGGACAACATCGCCACAAAAACGTATTTATAGGCTTTGACATGAGAGTGCTTCATCGTCAAAGAGGTTCTTTCGCGCTGGCTTATCTGCGAAGCCATCGGTGGAGAAACTGTGTGTGGAGTGGTCGTGACACATTTTTCCACATTTTCAGAGAGAAACACCTAAAAGCCACTTAAAATTGACTTGGTTGTTTAATTTCACATTTAATAGGTGGGCAGACACGAACTATAAACTCTAACGTCACTCAAATGAAGGTAACAATCTTATGTTATGGATGTACTGTAGCTCAAAACAATGTTCACAACACATGTACTGACTGTAGTTATGCCCAAAATTATTCATGTCAAATTTTGAGTTAAAGGTTGGTGTTGTTGTTGTTTTGTAACTGATTGGACGAGTGTAGAATCTCTTCCTACACATTTAAAAAGTTCTGTTAAAGATAAAAGATGTTCTTTTTCTTCTCTTTTTTCCCCCTCCAATTAGTCATATCCCAACTTTGAGGAAAATGCCATCGTATGAACGATTCTCAAAGAATCTGGGTAATTTCTCACTCAATCTCGATCTCGAGTCAAATCAATGACACATTTAGACCATTAGATATGCTTGTGTGAAGAAAGGTTATGAATAGGCTCAAACACCAAATGAGAATTTTCAGACTCGAGTCGGAACGGTTAGTACCGTTACGTGTATTTGTCACGGAAAAATGTTTGGGTGGCAACAGTCACGTCTCACTATGCGTGACATACAGTATTGTAGCTTTGCAGAGCAAGCAACAAGTTCTTTCATCAGAACAAAAATGATGAGTCCATTCTTTCGTTGTTTGCCCTGCTAAAAATGTACAACTGATATGGGCCCCATCTAATTTTTGGTTGGCACATCCATCATGAGTAGCCCCACAAAAAGTATCAAGATCACCAAAACTTTTTTTTTAAAAAAAAACGAGCAAATCTGCTCGTTTGCTCTGACGTGGCCATTTTAGGATCGTATTTGGTCATTTCCAGTGGTTCTTTGAAAACAGATTTGTCAGATTACGATCAAGTTTGAACCATTCACTGTATGCTGTACACTAGACAGATGAGCAACTATATACTGCAAAACATCCATCCATTCATTTTCTGAACCGCTTTATCCTCACATGGGTCGCGGGGGGTACTGGAGCCAATTGCAGCTGTCTTCAGGCAGTTGGCGGGGGACATCCCGAACCGACTGCCAGCCAACAGAAGGGTACACAGAGACGAACAACCATCCGCACTCACACTCATGCCTAGGGACAATTTAGGGTGTTCAATCAGCCTGCCATGCATGCTTTTGGAATGTGAGAGGAAACCGGAGTACCCGGAGAAAACCCACGCAAGCCCGGGGAGAACATGCAAACTCCACACAGGGAGGCCGTAGCCGGAATCGAACCCAGTACCTCTGCATTGTGAGGTCGATGCATTTGAATTATATCATATGTGGGCAATGCATGGAAGTTAACTTTCAGTGCACACAAAGTAGACCAAAGCTCTTGTGTCGCCCTTCTGTCCAAAAAATAAATAAATAAAGTACAGACTGTATATATAAGGTATGATCATCTGCGTGATCTTAGATCAGTCCTTGTTTGAGGTACTGAACCCAACCAGTTCACATGCACAATCATCGAACCCGTCACCCTTTGTTTTTTTTCTTCCCCGCCCCCCTAATTTTGCTGCTGTAGACTGCAAATATCCCCAGTGTGGGGCAAATAATGTTTATCTTATCTTATTGGTGAAAAATAAAAATATGATTTTTTTATGAACTCAACACGTTAAAAAACGCATTTATTAAAAGCTGAAAAAAGTAAATAAAATTTCTAGACATACTGTAAGTATTTTCAATTATGCACAAAATGAACCGTGCATGACGTACTATCACGACAGTCGCACTTTGACTACTGAGCGAACTAAATTAGCCGCAGCACTGATTGTGTCTTAACTGCACTGATTGTGTCGGGTGTGTCTTAACTTCCCTGGCAGAGGCTCCGTCAAATCCCCGAGACGATTCATCAAACCCCGGGGGTTCGATCAAACCCAGGTTAAGAACCACTGTCTTAGATCAAGCGTGAGGGCTTGTTCATTGCAGCTTCAATCATTATTACTTTTATTATGATATAAATTGTAATTACCCATCAACTGGGGTAATATTCTGTGTTAGTGGTTAGTAAACTTGTCTCACTCTTCCAAGGTTTGAAGTTTAAATCCCAGCTGTAGTCGAGTTTGCATGCTTTCCTGGTACGTGCTTGGGCATTCTGCCGGTACTCGAGCTTTCCCTCACATTGCAAAATATTGCACACGCGCTGCATTCAAGGCGCTAAATTCACTGTAGTGGTGAATGTTAGGGCATGTGAGACTCTGAGATCAACCTGTATAGAAAATGGATGGGTGGATGTTTATCCCGCCAGAAATGTACTTTCGCGGCCTTGAACACAAACCCCTCAATCCAGCACCCGCCACCAATGCATCCAACAGATCACGAAATGTAGCATGCGAGGTCTTCGACAACAATACGTGCGGACATTGAACTCATGCTCTTCCACTCCCATTTTCCTGTTCAAGTTCCATTTTTTTCAGGTAATTTGATCAGTTACGGTTTTACGAACACCTACTCCAAGGGAATTCCCCTGATCACCACCACGATGCTACTTTGTTCCAAGAAGCATGGTGGGCCATACGCGGCCCACAGGCACTACGTTGGCCATGTCATTTACAAAATATGTTGCATTTGAATTCAAATGAGACGCTCAAAATGAGACGCTCAAAATCAGCTTCATGCTAATGGCCCCGCCCCCCTAATTTGTCATCTGTGTAATTTGGCCCAAAGGTGGCCCAAAGGTGTCCACCTTTGGGCCAATATGGGCCATTAGCATGAAGCTGGACAACTAGATTGTCTCAAGTCAGACGAGTTGCTTCCTCATCAGAGGAAGAGAGGGTGTGAGGGGGGTAAGAGAGAGAGAGAGAGAGAGAGAGAGAGAAAACGAGCGAGAGGGAGGGAGGAAGGGAGAGCGAGGGAGGAAGACATGAGGAGAGACGCTGAGCGACATGCAGATGGAGAAGCATGTGAGCCGAGCAGCAGAGAGAGACAAAAGCGCGTGGAGGAAGTGCGGCGCGGCGTGCCATGTGCTCAGGTAGCGCTCACTCTTTACACAACAACACAACAGGCATTTCTTTTCACTGCTTTTCTTCCTCTCTAACTGCAACCCTTCTTCTGCGGCAAAAAGTAACAAAATAAGGTAGGACGGCCTCCTCTTGACTGTCAGCGTTCGTCAGCCTTTGTGTGAAGTTTGCATGCCAAACTTTGATTGTTCGTTCAACATGGATGACACAAACGTGGGGTTTCACGTGGCTGTGGTGCCGCCGTTCTTGTCGTGACCCTTAACATGCCGCATTTTGGGAATTTAGGTAGTCCACAAAACAAAAGTGCTGTTTAACCGTGTGTGTGTGTGTGTGTGTGTGATTTCGTCTGGTATATATTTGTGTGGCACAATCCATGCATCAACTTTAATGGTGCAGACATTTTTCACCATGGGTACATTTTGTCAGAACAAAAGTTAGGTGTGAGCTTCTTTCACCCAATGCGTGTGTGTGTGTGTGTGTGTGTGTGTGTGTGTGTGTGTGTGCGTGTGTGCGTGTGTGTGTATGTGTGTGCGTGCGTGTGTACGCATGAGTGTCTGGAGTTGCAGCAGCAGCGATGGTGCTTGGTAGGATATTGGCAAGCCTGAGGAATGTGTGAGACTTTGCCCCAGATCTCTTTGTTCCCTCACTCTCATTCTGCCTTTTCGCTCTTCTTCTTCTCTTTCTTGTGGGTCCAGGGTTGCACAATACACACACCCATCCACTTGCACACGCACGCACACGCACACACACACACATATATGCGCGCGCACACACACACACGCACCCTCTCTCGCACACATACTGCAAGGAAGTTTTGCAGAAAAAAGGAGTCGCACCTTCCCATCGGCGGCAGAGATATGTACGGAATGCGATTATCATGTATTTGTGTTTATTTTATTGCTGGCCCCTAAAAAAAAAAAAAA
>CAAKHF010017213.1:88332-105094 GCA_901007745.1 Hippocampus kuda | reverse complement strand
TTTGCCTTTTGTTCATGTCTTGGGGTCTCATAAGCACATCTGAGTGCTGATATAAAGCTGAGTTTATTGCAGTGTCTGGCTTCAAGATATAAAATCACACACACACACACATACATACACACACACACACACACACACACACACAAATGCTCTCATACCCCTTACACGAGGACCCATATATGCTGCATACTTTACAAGCATATTGGTCCCACTATACTGAACATATGTGAAAATGTAAACATCTTTGGCCCCTCTGGCAACTGTATATTTTTCTTACACTTGGTGATTTCGTTTATTTATTTTTCAGGGGAACTGTCATTTTTGTGACTCGTTTTAATTACAATGGCGCCGCAACATACAAGTGACTCGACCCAACCCAGCTGTCTGAGGGAAGTAGGCGGGCTCGACCCAACCCAGCTGTCTGAGGGAAGTAGGCGGGGATACCCTGAACCGGTTGCCAGCAAATGGCAGGACACACAGAGACGAACAACCGTCCGCGCTCACATTCCCACCTAGCGACAATTTAAAGTGTTCGATCAGCCTGCAATGCATGTTTTTGGAATGTGGGAGGAAACCTGAGAACCCGGAGAAAACCCACGCAGCACGGGGAGAACGTGCAAACTCCACACAGGAAGGCTGGAGCCTTCCTGTGTGGAGTTTGCACGTTCTGAGGTCGACGCGCTAACCACTCGACCTACAGTACAGTAGACTTGCAAAGTTTATAGTAGCTTTTAAATGAAATGTATTATTATTATTAAAACTACAATCCTTCCAGTCGAGAATGTCATGGATCTGTCCACCCTAACAGAGAATGCCTTTAAGTTTACACTTGGCATGTACTTTAGCAACAGTAAAATAAGAAACACTCACTGGGGCACACTGGATAAATCAATAACATAAACAATCTCCTGAAAAAAACCCATGAGAGCAGCACAACGATCCGACGCTGAGTGGTCGGCGTGGCAGCCCTTTTTACTGAAAATTGCTAATGGCATGATGACCAACAGGTGCAACGCTGGAGGAGAAGCCTTCCGATGCCACCTGTTGGTCACAAATGAAACAGAACCATGATCAAAAAAAAAAAATGTAAATATGCATATTCCACTACCTACCCACTTTGTGTCCATTCCCAGTCCCACGGTGTTTGTCATCACAGGTACCCTGATGTTGGGTCACAGGAACACACGCGCACGCGCTTTTGTCTCAATTGTCATGCAGTGTTAGTGTCCCCAAAGTGGCCATCACCGTTTTATCTACGTAGTCTGCCAGCACCTCCACAGTGTCTCACGGGCCCCGCGGACAGGACCGTCTGCGCGGTTAAAAGCTTTGCATTAGTGCTGTCCGCCTGGCTCAGCCGCATGTGTCGTTAGTTATGTAGCAGAATGCATAGTTCAGCCAATTAGCATCCGTTGTCATATGGTCAGCTGCGCTGCGTAAAGTGTGTGAGTTGTGCTTTAGGCACGGCGGCCCACCGTGCCTTTTCAGCAGCAGTCGAGTAGGAATGTACGTGGAGCAGCATACCCTAGGACGTAAACGTACGTGTCAAAACAGGATAGTCACTTGATGGTATTTTTCTGAAAGCAAATAAGGTGAACCACACAAATACCTGATCATGTTCACAAATCCCTTCATATCAGAGTATGTCGTTCTCGAGCGCAAATAAACTAAGATGACTCAGAGATATTTATGTTCATCCCCAAAGGCCTCGTTCCTCTCTCTCCCTTTCCCTGTTTTTGCCTTGCTGTCTCTCCACCGCTTCCTGTTTGCAGCTCACGGTGCTGATGAACAAATTTACTGGTCATCAACCGAGAAGGGGATGGCTATCGCATGCTATTATATTTTACACATTTCTATTTACATACACTTCCTGCTCAATTATGATGAAGATTTACAATGGCCTCCACGGTGTCAATTAAAACTGAATGTTATCTTTGTCACAACTGAATTGTTGTTTGTGCCTGTTGCGTGTTCAGCCACTCATACTCGTAACTGTGTCCACTTCCAAAATGCGGCTAGCTAACACGATAAAACCGTTAGCAGAAGTGGAGAATTTGGGAGACAAAGAAGCACTGGCTTCTTTCAAATCACAAATATGGATTTAATTCATATTCGCCGTCGCATACAATGACGATGGAGTTAAAACTGTCAAAAGACATTTTGTTTTTGGGAAACACAAGGAATAGCAACACCAGTGTCATTCTCATCATATACACATTCGAAAAAAAAACACTACTTTTCTTCTTGAGTTCATAGGGTCTTTTGGGGCCTATTTATTTTCAAATATGTGTTAGGGTTGCATCACCCGTGTCCGCCACAGGTGCGATGCCCATAACAAGCTACAACTACAGTTGTACAGTGTTTATCAATATGCAAAACACGGAAAAACTATTTACAACTAATGCCGTAACAACATTTCTATTTACAATGCCAAAATGAAAAATAGTAATTCCATTCAAGAAAAAAAAAAAGTGTGAATTCCGATTGGACAATGTTAAATTAAACAAGGTCTCAATGATATATCAATAATTATTTTGATAATTGTTTAAATTTGATTATTGATGAGTTGTTAATTATCGATTAATTATTGAACCTCTCGCGATATCCTGAAAATTCCTTCACCATTTATCTCAACACCTTCAGCAGAATGCTGGGCTGTAGCTGCTTTCTCAAAATAAGCATAATATGCAGGATATAAGAATAATAAATAATTGCTTTAGATAATTTGGGATTTAGCTGTACGCAGAAAAACATTTCAACATCCCTGCTCTAAATTTCAAAAAAATCTCACAATAAGAACTGCTGCATCGCCATTGCTGGATTTGAGGCTTCGACGCAGCTCTGTCATGGACACACAAAGCCTCAAGCTTTTCTCAACCTTTTACTTCAGCAACAAAGAGGCCCGTGTCTCTTATTCTGGCCTAAGTGCTCCTTCTAATCTACAGTAAACTGTTGGGAAAACGAGCCCCGCAGCACTCGTCGCTCTCGCATTTTGTGATGTCCACTGAGAACACACAACAGCAGTTTCAAGAGTCCCTCAGGCAGAAAATGTCTTCTGTATACGCTTTGTGTGTGTGTGTGGTTTGTTTGCATTTTGTATTGGCTTCCCCTGGTGAGATATTAAAGACTTAATATGTTTTGCTGCCACAGCATTCAAACTGCCTATGGCCCTGAAAAGGGACATTTCCAGTCGCTTAGCAGAAGAATAGTGTTGCAAGTGTAATGTGTGACATATATTAATAATACCAGCTGGTGCAGTGTCATGCATAAAGGTATAAAGGTAGCCGCTCTCGAGTTTCATGGCAGCTGGGAAGATGCCGACAATGTCAAACAGCTGAGTCACCTGTGGCGTGTCCACATCAATTGCTTGGCGATGCACAAACACCACTTTGTTTTATTTTTTTTAAGACTGAGCACGAGTGCATACATACATACTCATCGATACTGCACTCAAACATAACACTTCTGCTACACACGCAATAGTCTTTCTGTACATGTCGCGCTGTTTGTTATATTCAAGGCTTACATTGATGCTATTTATTAGCCTAAGCTTGCGCAAGACAAAGCTATTCGTGTGCTTACATATGAAATGTGTGATCTCTTCTCTGTAATTCTGTCTTTTGCCAAGCCAGCGCACTTTGCAAACCCTTGGTATAAAACACGTCACATCATTCACATAATTAATGTGGTCAGTCGTATAGCAAGTCATGTGTAGCAATGCATGCACTCGTAATCTTCATCGTATGGTTATCCGAGATGGAGAAGAGTAAATGAGACAATGAGGAGGTGCGGTGGGGGGTTGTACCGTGTTGTTTGCTGCTCTGTTACGTGTCATTAATATATATTTCGAAGCCCATGGGACACTTCATTAGGTACGCCTGGACAAGCTAATGAGTCACATACCCTAATGGAGAGGTACTGTATGTGCAGTATTTAATCACACTATATAATATACTGTATATGTTTGTTGTATCCTGTAGAGCTCTTTAGATGCACAACAATATGCTGTAGATGAAATGCTTTAATGTAGAGCTGCATTGATTAATGGATATACTCAAAAACAGTAACTTACTTGATAACAAAAAAGTAAAACAAAACAAAAGAGCGTATTCATACATGAGCTGCCGACGGTCACTCTACACGTCCATTTTCAGTTCACAGCGAGCCGACTGCGCATTTTCTTTCGCTGACGCCCACATCACTCACCACGCCTGGCCCCGCCTTTTTAAGCTGTACACACTCACACAAACACAGGAAAACTTGTTCAGTTACCATTTTATTTACTGTTTTCCCATTTTTACATTTATGGCCTCAGTATTTTTCATACAGATATTTCCTATAATTCTGACTTTAAATCTGCATTATCATTGGTTAGTCATAGATGACATTGTCCTCCGAACCCAAAATTCGGATCACGTTGGCCCCGTTGAAACGAAACTCCGTCGAAAACTGAGGAAAATTTTCAGGAATTGGGCCTATTTAAACGATTAGAACCCCACTATGGTTGACGTGTTTTTCTGTTTTTCGTGTGTGTGTGTGTGTGTGTGTGTGGGGGTGTGTGGGTGTGTGTGCGTGTGTGTGCAGGAGACAGTCGAGTATGCCTTCCTCATCATTTTCACAATTGAGACGTTTCTGAAGATTATCGCTTATGGTTTGGTGATGCATCAAAATGCCTACGTGAGAAACGGTTGGAACATGCTGGATTTCGTCATTGTCGTCATTGGGTGAGTCCCCAACTTTATTGACATGCATCTTTCTTCCGAAAAAAAACCCCGAGAATGACGTTTGTTGCTTCAACAATGCCTCCCGAGTTTGGTGTTCGGATTTGCACTTTGACAGTGGTAGTTTGACAGTGGGAGATGCGGCCGGCTTTGCCAAACTTAAAAGATACTTAAGCCTCGGCTCCGAGTGGCCCATTGCTAATAGAGACCCTCATACGCCCACACTATATGACCCAGAAAAGACAGAGAAAATAAATCACAGCTTTACCACCACTGGAATGAGTCACCATCCCTCCATACGCCATCTCTCCTCCGACGTTCCCTCCCATCTTCACTTTCTCTCTTCTCACTTCCTGTCTTTCACTCGCAATTTCCCATCATGCAGTTCTTTGTCTTTATCAACGGCCACTTCCATTTTCCGCTCAAATGTACTCCCCACCCCCCAGCTCAGCGCGTCCTCCTTGCCAACCCCTTTTGCACTTTGTTATTTTCATCTTGCAATCTTCTGTGCCCTCCATCTTCCTTCCCCTCTCTCGTCTTGTGACAACCTCTCCTCTAATATGCACAGTCCACTGGGTAGCTGGGTCACATTTCAGTCTGTTCGAGCCACGCAAGGCTGATCTGGCGTGCAGTCACAAGCGAAGACGGGCGCTCCGCCGCCAAGCGTTGCCACTCATTCCATGCAGTGACACACAGATAAATAAGGCGGCCTGTGTTGGATGTCAACATTTCAAAAGATCAGTGTCTTTTGCCCCAAACTGCAGACAGTTGGGTTAAAAAATAAAGCAGTTGGTTTTGAGTCCGACTGCTCGTATTGCAGCCTTGCTCTCGAGCCAGGCTTAGCAGGCTTCTTCTGCAGTTGTCGGGATGAAAATCAATTATCTCCTTCATGAGGGCTGATTTGGACTGAGATGGATCCCTCTAATCAAACAAGTTCAAGTCTTCAAATGTCATTTGGTTTTCGATGCTGTTTAAATAAATGCAGATCCACTGATTTATGTGTCAGTGGAAATTCTAGAAAGCGGATGGATTTGCGAAACTACTGTGCAAAGTGTCGTCTATAGTGAGTTAGTTTCCCACAAAGCAATGTAAATAGAGAGACTAACTTGAGTATATACAGTGCCGTGGAAAGCTGGCACAAAAGTTCCAAGACAGGTATTGAGCAAGAACAGAGTAACCAAACCAAAGTACAACTGAATTTTGTACATTTTTGTTGCTTTTTTGTTTTTTTGGGTTTTTTTTTTTTTTTGGTTAATAAAATCACAAATGATGAGCCATATGGCACTTTGGCATTAAATGCGTAGTGTCATGTTTTGCTTCTTTTGTTCAATAACAAACTACACATGTCAGCAGTGTATTAGGCCAGGATTAATTTATAGAGGTATGAATGATGAATCAACATTATGATTGGTAAAGATGTAATTTTACTTTGGGTTCCATGGAAGACGACGCAAACTCAGAGTTCCATGACAAGTCAGTCTTTTTCTTTGTACCTTTTATGGATAGGTACAAAAGGAGTACTTTTTTTTCTTGAAAACTCGAAAGGATGTACTATTTTGTCTCAGAGTGCAATTAAACGTTTAACAGGAAATAATCACCACAAGGGAAATTGTCCTGGTAAGTGATAGTGCAACTGTGTCCTGATGATGTCAGTATGGTTTGTGGGTGGTTGTTGGAGAAAAAGAAAGTGTTTACACTTTCAACTGTACTTAGTGAGTGCCGTTAACAATAGTAAAAGAAATACTTTGGAATTTGCAAGCTACTGCACATGTGCAAAAGGAAAACAACCATAAAAAGTCTCATTCTGTAAGCAGCTTATTTCATTCACTCGAAACAGGACGCTACACAAGCTATCTAAATATTTCTTAGATTAAAAAAAAAAAAAATCTTCTCATATACTAAATTTTCCGTACTGTCCTGTGAGATTGCATGTGTGTTCTTGCTGGCAGCCTCTTCAGTGTTGTCTTGGAGATTCTGACCAAAGATGAGAAGGCAGACGGTGAGGGAGAGGAACACCACCCGTCCATGCCCGGGCATGGCGGTAAACCCGGTGGATTTGACGTGAAAGCCCTTCGAGCCTTCCGTGTGCTGCGTCCCCTGCGGCTGGTCTCAGGAGTACCCAGTAGGATTTTTTTCATCCTTTCGCAACACGGTTACAGCTCTTCGCCGTTAAACTACAAAATAACTAGTGAGATGGGTCCAGATGGTGCCAGTCTGCTTTTTTTTTTAAACACATCATTAGGGTGCTAAGAAGAGAAAGCTGTTGGTGCAATCACTCCAAACACGAGTTTGGCCGCCAGGGGGCAGAAAAAGCCGCCAGGGGGCAGTATAATACAGTCACTAAGATACAAGCAAAGAAGTAAATCAGTAAACTACAATAACATTAGTCTTTTTTGCAGAGGATAAAGAATACATACCTGCGCGTATTTGTTATATTGTCTGTCTGAATGTGTTGATGCACCATTTCTGTTCAAATGTCGATTGCTAATAACATCACGTCCATCAGTGGTATTTTTTGCTTGTCTATAGTGTTTTGCATTGTGAGTTAGCATTCAGCTAGAAGAAGGCAAAATTGGCAATTGCTTTAAATTGTTGCTGTATTGCAAAGTCAACTGTGGATGGGCAGAGTACAGGAGATGCATCGGTAACCGTTCTGATTCCCGATACTTATGCAACTGGCCCGCAATAAGTGCACTTAAAGTCCATGTTTGAGTCCTTTATATGTGATTTGTTCCTTCTTGCTAGGTTTACAAGTGGTGTTGAACTCCATCATTAAAGCCATGGTCCCTCTCCTTCATATTGCCCTCCTGGTCTTGTTTGTCATCATAATCTATGCTATTATTGGCCTGGAGCTTTTCATTGGTAAAATGCACGCAACCTGCTACCTTCCTGGCTCAGGTATGTCACATGTCAGGGGGGGGGGGTGTTTGTTTTTATCTGTCTTGATTATCTAATAACTGATGTAATGCCTATTTAACCATATGCATGCAAAACATAAACACCTCATTGAGTATGTTGGCAAGCTGCTGCAATACATTACTAGGTCTGCCATATTGGATGTGGCGGATCTGCCCTGTAAACTACAGCAAGTAAATGGACTTAATTTTAGAAAGTGCCTTTCTAATCCCAAGATCTGACATTGACTGTAAAACGGCTGGTACCAGTTGCCCATTAGTAAGGCATCTTCACCAATTGCTCCACTTTGCCACATCCAGTATGGCCGATTCAGAACTCAATGCAGTGGATATGTAGTCGATGTATTTAAACATGAAAAGCGTGCGTTTGGTCTTGATTGCTAGTTCATCTGACCTCTTTATTGGGTAGACATCATAGCAGAGGAGGATGCTGCTCCATGTGCGATCTCAGGGCACGGGCGGCAATGCCCAATCAATGGCACCGAATGCAGAGAAGGCTGGCAAGGCCCCAACGGCGGCATCACCAACTTCGACAACTTCTTGTTTGCCATGCTGACGGTATTTCAGTGCATCACCATGGAGGGCTGGACGGACGTGCTCTACTGGGTGAGGGCCTCGGCTAACCTGCCGTGTTGACTGTCACGCGGCTTCAGCCCGAATGTCGGCTCGGATCACACGTGTGACATGCTGATGACGAGGCGGCTGATAATTTCCAGAGGCAACTCGTATGATTGACGATGCGTGCTTGAGAATAGTTGACAACTTGTCTTAGAATGCAACGCAATATCTGTGAAAAGAATACTTCTAACTTGTGCCAGGCCTCTTTTGAAAGTGTCTTGTTTCCTGATTCCCTCTCTTTTCACTCCTTTCTTCTCACCGCTCCTCTCCTTCCTCTGCAACAACGCACGCTCCTCCAGATGAACGATGCTATGGGCTTTGAGCTTCCATGGGTGTACTTTGTCAGTCTCGTGATCTTCGGCTCCTTTTTCGTTCTTAACCTGGTTTTGGGTGTGTTGAGCGGGTAAGCACCTTCCCCCATTCTGTGTTTGTGTCTGTTTATTGGCTTCTGGATCCTTCAGGTTAACGACGCCATAGGATGGGAAACACCATGGATTTACTTCGTTAGCCTGATCATACTCGGCTCCTTTTTTGTGCTCAACCTCGTGTTGGGTGTGCTTAGTGGGTAAGAGGCAAAGATGTGCTGTGGCATTTGCTTTGCAGTGTGCAACTCTTGTTTGCTTGATGTGTGCAGACAAAAACACCAATTATCTTCGAAGTAATAATGAGAGGTTCGCAATCCTATCGTGTAAACACTGAGCTATTAGGTGTGGTTCTTTGCTAAAATCTTAAGATTAACTACATGGACAAAATTATTGACACACAATTTATTGATGTTCCAGTTTGCTATACGCAAATTCACCCATTCGTGTTTTTTTTTCCCCCCTGCGGAATTTATCCTCAGCTGTGAAATGCCCTAAATTGCCCCAAGATGGCGTAAAAAAAAACCCTGGCTAAGAGTAAAGTGGTATTTGATGTCAAGGAAGTATGTCACAGTGATGCATGGCAACCATTCAAGATCTTTACCCTGGGTTGTTAGCAGAAGAATTTTTTTAAGATCATGATTTGTGGTGTATTTATTGTGTGAAGTATTATTAATTCAGTGGTGTCTTGAGATGTGAGTTGAATTTGTTTCATGACCGTGTAAGTTACTCAAAATAATTGTATCTCAAATTATCTTTCCCCTTTGAAATACATTGAAATGCCATTAATTCGTTCGGGCCTCTACCAAATGAAGAATTGTAATCTTATTATTATTATTATTATTATTATTATTATTAATTTATTTTTCTTAGGAAAATAACACTCTATACTATTGTACTTCATAAAAACACAACGTGATAACCTAATTAAATAGAATCTAAAGAATTAAATAGTTTTTGCATCATAACTTATGACTGTGCATGTCCTTTTATCCATGTAGTGTACAGTATTCCAAGCCTTGTTGACGTCACACACTTGGGTCCTTTTTTTGGCAGCTGCAAAGTGAGCATTTCCTTCCCCTCCCACTCCAGTCAAAGCGCCCAAACCTCGAGAGAGCAAAATTAATCGTATTCCTTGCCTTTCAGCACTCTCTGTTCTTCTAAGCTCGCTCAAACCCCTGTTTGCTTTCCCGGCAGTGTCGAATGGGGATGATGTGTTATTACAGCAGAATTAATGCAGCAGGGATGTTGACCAGCCAGCAAAACCAAGTTAACATAATCCAAACCTTTGACACTACTGCTGCCGTCTTACAAGTCTCTTTCGAGAAAGGTTCTTGCAAACTAGCATTGGATGACACAGTTTGCCTCCATCTCAGTAGCAGCTTGTGCACTTTGAGATGAAGCAGCAGTTTTCTTGCATCTATAAATTGAGATTCCACACCATTGTCGCATGACTCTGGAAACCATCTGTCTATCTAAATTTCCTACTCTTCATGATGAGGATGTTGGCATGCAGGATGCGCTACACCAATAAAGGATCTAAATATAGTGCAGCGCTCTTTACAAAGTATACATCACCCTCCAGTGGCTTTGGATGAGAAAACACATAAATCCTAGACAGGTCGGGTTTGCAAGATAGATATTATGGGGGAAAAAAATGCTTAGCTGTTAGACTAACAAATCCTCTTATCGGTGATGAATCACTGGAGAAAGGTTGACTCATTTATTTCCATTGTGGTAGTGTGAAAAATTGTGTTCAATGTAGACTTTGCGTTGAAATTTTACTCATTTTTGTGCTTGATTGATCTCCTGGTTCTGCCTAACACAGAGAGTTCTCCAAAGAGAGGGAAAAGGCCAAAGCTCGCGGAGACTTCCAGAAGCTGCGTGAGAAGCAGCAACTGGAGGAGGACCTGAAGGGTTACCTGGACTGGATCACTCAGGCTGAAGATATCGACCCTGACAATGAGGACGAGGCGGACGAGGAGTGTAAACGCAACCGTAAGCACATTCTATGAATCAACCCTATTCAGGTCGCACCTTCCAAAGCAGAAAACCCTTCAAAAAGTATTTTTTGATCTTCTCTGTCAACGCATTCAAAGTGGAACGCATTGCGACTACCGCTGGAGTTCATCTGAGAAAGAGAAGAGAAAAAGCATTTTACTTGAGCAGTATGCGAAACTCTTAATCCAAATCCTCTTTATATAAGCAGCACACATGGATTCACCTTGTACTTGAAATTTGTGCTCATTCGCCCTCAAATTATAAACTACCCTTCCTGACGTTGTTAAATACCCATAGCCCTCATACACTTTTGCTGGCGTGACTGCTTTAGAGCGCCTCATTGTTTGTCATGGGTGTGTGCACATCACGCAGAGAAAGACAGATTTATATATATTTTTGTGTGTGTTTTGTTTTATTTTACTCCAGCTTTAGAGCCACCGTGTAGACAGGGGAGGATGGGGGTGGGGGGGTTCATGCTGGCATAGCCACTTTAGATCGCCTCATCGTTGTGGCGTGGAAAGGCCCCGTTACAACCTGACAGGTTATTCCAACCACCGGAGACTTTAGGCAGATATATTGTATTTTCACGGCTCAAACGTGTAGTTATGTGTAGATGTTAAGAAAGACGTGAGACAAGTAGCATCTATTTGTCAGCTGGTAGTCGTGGTACAGTATTTGATTGACGCTTGCTAGTTGAGCAGGGCCTTTCAACGCATCTGAGGGAATAGCTTGATTTTTCACGATTTTGAAGCCTTATTTCATATACTTCTGTTTTAATTCAATTTGTTTCGAACACGGACGGAAATAAATAAGTACAATACTAAGAAAAGTACAATAACATAACTTGCTAAAATAAAATAAAACTAAACTAAATTGAAAATATGAGCAAATACAATGGCCCCTTGTCCCAATATTTTTAAAAGGGGACCAACTCTCCCTCACTTCCTTTACGTCTGATGGCCCAGTGTCACAATATTTCTATTTTATTTTTTTCACCTCTTGTTGGCGAAATGCTCAATTCTGACAAACCTGCTCAACATGGCTCTCTGTAGTGCTCATTTTGGCTTCCAGTTTCCCCATGTTGGGGCATGTTGGGTGGGAAACATGCCCCCCACCCAACAGACATGTTGTCAAACGCTTTCATTTGCGGTGTAGCATGTTAGTGCAGGGTCTCTTCTCCTGCAGGCACTTCTTGTGAGCAACACTGACCACCCACCATCACCTCTACCACTATCACCACCACCACCACCACCACCACCATGTTCTGCTCTCCTCAGCACCCCCTTGTGGATCCTGCTGCTCTTTGTCACTGTCGGATTATTGTTATTTGGAATACGGTCGTTGCCCGGTGTTGCTTGTCTGCTCTGACCCCGTTTTGATAGCAGCGCATTCTCCTCCCCGACCTCTACCCCTCCTTGTCCCTCTGCTGTGCCATTGTGTCTGGATGCATGGCCTTGCATGCATTGCACATGAAGGGGTGACTCTGGCTGACCTTACTGAGAAGAAGAAGGGAAGGTTTGGGTGGTTCAGCCAGTCGTCCGACACTCATGGTAAATCCTGCGCTCCCCAACCTTTTTGTGCGAATGCTTGAGCGTGTGTCTGTGTGTGTGTATTTGTTAGTCGGACTGGAACTGCAGAATAGAAGACAACGGCCTTACTGGCATACAGTGTGTCTATTTTTTGGGGGCCAATGAGGCACTTGTGGCTGAAGCCCTATGAACTCTGCCTGACAAGTGGCAACACAAATAGAATATCTATACGCCAGTGGTTCTCAACTGTTGTGACTGTCGGACCCATCACTGTAAAAAAAAACAAAAAAAACCACAAGTTGTAGTTTATGGGGGCTAAAGCAGTAATTATACAGTAAATTATACTTTATCTTTAACAATCGTACAACAAGGCACACAAGATGTTCCAAAACAAATTGCTGACTTGTGGTTTTTTACTCATATATTTAAGTTGGAGGATAATAAAAGGAAAGTGAGTCGTTTAAACTAGTTTCTTTGACGAAATTGTGGAAAAGCTCATTTTCACAACTTAAAATGTCTTTGAAATTTGTTGCCTTGAAATTTGGAGTTCACTCAACTTCTTTTTTTTAAAGTGCATATTCTCCCTTCACAAGCCACTCAGATAGAAGTTAAGAACAATAAAGGAAATATACTGTTTCAAAACCATGTGCAGTATATTTTTCAACAGAACTACAACATGTCTGCGTGTTCAAAGGGCCAATTTAGAATCTGAGCAAACGCGATGATTGCATGTATAAATATAAAGTGAAATTAGAAATCAACGTTCCTCAGAACTGATCTTTTCCCTTTAGGAAAGTTCAACAACTACAGTTGGCCTTCTTTTTAGCAATGGACCAGATTGATCAGTCTGAAGAATTATGCCGCAACCGACACTAAAAATGTCATTGCTCTTGTTTTTGGCTCTATGAGGCAAGCATACAAAAACACAATTAACTAACTGCTCTATATCGAGAACATTGGCGAATTACCGTTTTAATGGCGAAAGGGGTTGGATGCAATCAAAATTCATTATTTAATATTGTTTAATAAATGCATGCTTTCCTACTCGAGCATGCTAAACCACAACTGAGTGTGCGTGTGTGGCCTAATGTAATGCCTCCTCACTGCTTTATGTATTGTTAATGTGTTAAACCCCTTGTGTGTGAGCATTGCGACACCGTTTTTGTTTACCCTCTAAATGGAAGAGTGATCAAATTCACATGAAAGGGTTCTTAATACAGAGTAAATTTTAAAAAAAAAATACCTGACTGGATAGCGGCACCGACCCGTTTCCCCCTCAAGGCTCTCAGTGTCAAAGTAGGAAACAAGGCTAAACCCAGATCACTGCTCCAGCAATCAGCACTATTTTCAGAGCCGAGAGCTTTGCGACCACTCAGGAATCAAAGGCAACACGTCCGCATAAACTGAGCGGCATCACGTACGAACGTAGACACACACACAGACAAACACACACCTCAATGCTTTATAAGACAGCTCACACACCTAATCAACACTGCACACCAGTCTGCGAGTGGAGCACTTAAGAGTTTTAGCTCTGTCCTCCTCTTCTTCTTCATGGACAGTTAGATCTTCCCTCAAGTGTATACAGTATAGTGCGCCACATAATCATCCCTCATTTAAAATGTTCCCTTGTTACCTTGGCTTTTTTTTTTTTTTTTTCAATCAATATTAAATCCTTCAAATTTGCCCTCATTGCGCCTGCGGTGTACTTGACTATATTCATAGCACATGTACAAGTAACAGAAAACATCTTAATTCGCTTTGATTTGTTTTTTTAGATTAAGTTAAATCCGCCTCATTGCTGCTTTTTCTTGTTGTCGTTCTTCTTCTTTGTTTCTTGCTATATGTATATGTATTAATCTGAGTGTATTTGTGCTGAAATTGTTGCTGTCTCCTTACTTTGGGTCTGCAGCGAGTGTTCCGGCCAGCGAAACCGAATCTGTGAACACAGAGAATCAAAATGGGGAGGATGAGAAGACGCCATGCTGCGGACCTCTGTGGTGAGCGTGTGCAGCACTCTTCAGGCACTCATTTCCAAAAGATTAATTTCACGCGGGTTGCCGGTCTCCCTTCAGTGGAGCAGATATTTTTTCGGTTTCATGAAAACCGCCTGATTAAAATCAACTCCTTTCCGCCATTCGATATTACTTCTTATTGCTACCGTATACTTGTTTTGACGTTTTTCTATAGACTTATAATCGTATTTCACATCTGTCACACCTTTCATCTTCTTTCTTTCAGTCAAAAAATTTCAAAGTCAAAGTTCAGGTCAGTATCATTCTTTGCATGCTCAATTACAAATGTCTCAGTCTCACTATTATGACTGTCATTTATATGTTTTATTTGAATAACATGACCGAGGCAGCATGTACCAGAAAGTATTGCATTCTCGAGACAATTTAGTTAAATTCATGGACTTAACAGTTCAATTTGCCATAGTGAATTCATGCAAATGCATTTACATAAATAGACCTCCGCCTAGGCCAACCAATCCAAGACTGGCTCAACACACATATATCTATCACCATACGCCTGAATACATACATCATTTGCTTTAATACAGATGCCAGATTTTTGCCATTAAAGTCCAAATATTATTTATCCAGAAATTAGGGAAGATGTAAACTGTTTCAATTTCACTGTAGGAGTGGTGGGGGTGGAGTGGGGGGGGGGGGGGTGACAATGGTTCCACCCATTTATGTGATAGCATGAGTACTGAGTTCTTCTTTCACCCGTGCCACATCACATCTAAACATAAATAAAACACCCTTGGTGTTATACAACATTTTGTCGCAGAGAAAAACACCCAATTAACATTGACCGCCCCACCCTGCAGTCGGCGCTGGCGCCGCTGGAACAGGTTCTGCCGCAGAAAGTGCCGGTTGGCCGTCAAATCGGTGCCTTTCTATTGGCTGGTCATCATCCTGGTTTTCCTCAACACCCTCACCATATCGTCGGAACACTACAACCAGCCTTTGTGGCTGACACAAGTGCAAGGTATGCACGACATATCATGGCAATCTTTCAGCAGGATTTAACCACTAATTTGTGTTTGTTTTTTTGTTTTATTTTTTGTGGCTTCCAGATGTGGCCAATAAAGTCCTGCTAGCCCTGTTCACTTGCGAGATGTTGGTGAAGATGTACAGTCTGGGCCTGCAGGCCTATTTTGTTTCACTCTTCAACCGCTTTGACTGCTTTGTGGTGTGTGGAGGGATCACCGAGACCATCCTGGTGGAGCTGGAGATCATGTCGCCCCTCGGGATCTCCGTGTTCCGCTGCGTGCGCTTGCTGAGGATTTTCAAAGTCACACGGTAAGACCACAGCATCCGTACATGCGTTTTCTATTCTGATTATGTTCAGGGTGTGTTGTATGAATGGCAACAGGTGGAGAAACAGTTTAGTCATAGCTGCTGCCATCTAGTGGAAGAATATTGAATTGCTCTGCTTGTCACTATACATCGCTGGGATAGATATAGAAAGATACATTATTTTTTTTTCCTTTTCTGTTTTTTTTTTGTAAACAAATACTGTAGTCATTTTCCAACCAAATGAGTGAAATTGGATTATTCTCGCGGCATAACTGATGATCTCTCATAATATGCCACAGCAGAGTGGTTGGGAATCACTGCATTTACCACGGGGCTTCCTTGACCACAAACATGCACTTTGCTTTGGTTTTCACTTCATCGTTCATTCACGTTTCACTTCATCTCTTTTTTTCTCTCTCTCCCCCCAGCCACTGGCAGTCACTCAGCAACCTGGTGGCTTCTCTCCTCAACTCCATGAAGTCCATTGCTTCCCTGCTGCTGCTGCTCTTCCTCTTTATCATCATCTTCTCGCTGCTGGGCATGCAGGTGTTTGGAGGAAAGTTCAACTTTGATGAGACCCAAACCAAGAGAAGCACCTTTGACAACTTTCCACAAGCGCTACTCACCGTCTTTCAGGTATTTAGAGACCTGACGTAGACATGCGCGTGTTTAGATTTTTTCTTTTAGAAATGATGGAAATTGAATCACCACTGTGGACATGACTACTCCTGAATGAATACGCTTTTTCCCTCAGATCTTGACCGGAGAAGACTGGAACGCAGTCATGTATGATGGCATCATGGCGTACGGAGGCCCTTCCTCTTCTGGCATGATTTTATGCTTTTACTTCATCATCCTCTTCATTTGTGGAAACTGTATCCTCGTTCATGTTCAATTCAGTCACATTCAGCTACTGAACCTGATGAAAGCACTGGAGTCTTAAGTTTCCTTGACTGAAGACTTTCTCAGACATCCTCCTGAATGTCTTCTTGGCCATCGCTGTGGACAACTTGGCAGATGCGGAGTCTCTCAACACAGATGAAGGAGATAAGAAAGGGTAAAAGCTGGACTGTTTGCATTTTGAGATGAGTAAGGGGAAGAGGGAAAAAAAGGAACTTTAGGTATCTTTACGTATACAGTGGGGTCTTGAGATATATATATATATATATATATATATATATATATATATATATATATATATATATATATATATATATATATATATATATATATATATATATATATATATATATATATATATATATATATATATATATATAGCTTTGATTTACAAGTGAAAATTTTTTTTAT
>CAAKHF010017213.1:20821-58750 GCA_901007745.1 Hippocampus kuda | reverse complement strand
TTAAAAAAAAATTTTTTTTAAAAATTTTTTTTTTTTTTTTTTTTTTTTTTTTTTTTTTTTTGTGCAACTTGTCGAATTGTGCTACTCCAAGAGCAGTTTCTAAATCTCAGGGTTTATTGAGTACATTCTAATGTCTTACAGCACATTCATGATATTTGTGCGCCGTAGCTCCGTTGCATTTCATGTTCTGCTCCTTTTGTAAAAATGTATCAAACATGATATTTTTTGGACATATGATTTGTTGCAAGGTACCAGAACAGTGATACAGAGTATGAGACTCCCAAAGGGTACCATCATCCTGACAGTTACTATGACGATGACGAACAGCCCCTCTACTGTGACTCAAGGAGGTCCCCAAAAAGACGTTTGCTCCCTGCCACGCCTGAAGGCTTGCATGGTATTAACCTGCTTCATAAGTTGTCTTCATATACTTTATAATGATGCTGGAAAAGTCTCACTAAGACATTTTATAATTCACTAGTTCCCTTAAAAGGGGGTCGCTGAAACGGATTAATGGCATTTCTATTTATTTCAATGATCCAATTCGACTTGTCTTTCAAGGCTCCACTGCATTCTGCAGAATCACAAATCCTTTACATATTGAGAAATGTAGAGCAATCTTACATTGTGAACACCTGTTTGATTGTGAAGGAGCATCATGTCCGGTACTAATTATGCCTCTTACCTTGAATGTCACTAAACCATCCTAACATGTAAATTACATCATATTTGCTACCTATTTCATTTTACTTAAAAATATTTCACAAGCCCTGGTTTCTAACTGAGTATGTGCAATGTTTAAACTGCTAGCATGCACTCACTTACTGGTCCATGGGTGTTGCACAGGTCACAGGAGGCCCTCTTTCAACTTTGAGTGTCTGCGCAGGCAGGGTAGCCAGGATGAGCTTCCACATCAACGTACTGCCCTACCACTGCACCTTATGCAGCACCAGGTAACTAGAAGAAAAGAAAAGTCACCTTCCAGTGCAAACTCGCATTTACAGTCAAGTGAGGGCTACACCTGTGTGAAATCTGATTCAGATGTCAGTGCAGTTTATCTTTCTTTCTAACATGCATTTTGCATTTTATCTTTAATACAGAGTAGTCATGATGCTGGAAAATTTATGTGTACAGGAAGAAGAGACCTGTGGTATCTTCGGACGTTTTAGAAAAAGAATAGTTTAGTCTATCAACAAATAGCTGGAGGTAATGTTCTAGAATGAAAATCATAGATTATTGCATAAATGAACTTGCCTCATAATCGTGAACGATTTTTCATTCGGTATGTGTGTCTGCCGAACATACAGTATGCGAGTGTTTTCTGTGGCCGACGGCGCTTTAACAATTGCCCCGCAATCTCCTCGCCTGCAGGTCATGGCCGTAGCAGGCTTGGACTCCAGCAGAGCCCACCGCCTCTCCCCAACGCGCTCCACCCGCTCCTGGGCCACGCCCCCTGCGACCCCAGCCAGTAAAGACCAGTCACCGTACTACACCCCCCTCATCCGTGTAGACCACCCACACAGGGATAGCACCGCCAGCAGCCACATATCGGTGCGCAAGAGCTCCTGGTACTCTGACGACCCCGAGTTCACGCAGAGGACATACTCGCCCATCCACCTGCAGGTGCCGCCCGAGTACCACAGCCAGTACCAACAGAAGCGAGGAAGCGCCACCAGCCTCGTTGAAGCGGCAAGTTTTTGTCAAATTACATCTTCCTTTAGCTCATTTCAATTAAAATAATATCACCCAACACTACTTAGATAGCCGAACTGGGCCACATGGGAGTAGCTTAAACGACAAACAGTATACACTTTGTACGTAACAATTTGCAAAACAACTTTTATTTTCCTGACTTTGTTTTTCGTGCAGGTTTTAATATCAGAGGGCCTCGGGAGGTACGCCAAGGATCCCAAGTTTGTTGCCGCCACCAAGCACGAGATAGCGGACGCCTGCGAGATGACGATCGATGAGATGGAGAGCGCGGCCAGCCACTTGCTGAATGGCGGCATGGCGCCCGTTATCAACGGGGTCAACGTGTTCCCTCTTCTGACCGCAGGGGGCTTCGAACTGCAGGACCCGGTTGCCAGCTACAGCGACGACGAACCCGAAACGGAACCCAGGGCTCCCTATGAAGAGGACCTGGCCGACGAGATGATTTGCATCACAACTTTATAGCAGAAAAGGACCCTTGGCAGACTACTATCAGTGAAAATACAAGACTAATTGTATTCATAGGCTCTGACCAAAAGAAGTGCCTTCAGTCTGAAGAGAAAGGCATAGAGAAGAGAGACACGCAGGAGTCTCGAGCTTTTTGAAAGGAAACTTCTCTCCCTGCCAGCAAAGAACGTCACAGTACAGAGCCCTGCGGAGCACCGAGGGGCCATCTTGACCTTCCTTCCTGTCAAAGGGCTTGAGCTGGGGGTCCGGGCAGAGACCATCCAGGATAAGTGGCGCGGACGTGCCATGCTCTTTTGGGCTGGTGTGTTCGGGTGATGACAATCAGATGTACGATGTCATTACCTCAGTCACTTTATTAAAGGTTTGGCATATCATGCAAGTTTTCAATGCAAGCATAGAAAGGCATATCTCCTCCCCCAGACACCCCGCCCCCTTTGAGTCTGATTTGATCCCTTAGTACCGTGATACTAACAGTAGTCGTGCTGCAGCCGAGTCACACAGCAAGGAGTTGCGACAAACGGAATTATGCAGGAACTAACGTGTTAACCTTTTTGAAGCGACTAAAAAGCATTTGCGAGAAATGCACTAGTAGGCAGGTTATTTGAAATTGTAGAATAGCCTGGTTAATATTTCCTAGCTGAGGTGCTGTAAATTGTATTATAAAATACGTGACACTTTGTAAAGAGATATTCTATATTTTGTAATTAGGTATGATTTCAATGATCAGCAATATGAACCATTCTGATGTGCGATAAAATCAGACCACCATTGATTATGTACCATTTGCTGCATTTGATTTGTCTTTTATGTTCTGTGTTAATACACAGCATTTATTTTCGCTGTTTTTTTTTTAATATAATTTTTTTTTTTTTGCCTCCGGTCGCGGTTTTAAGAGGTTCTGCTTTTGTGAGCAACATTAACTGCACAAGTCAAGGAGTTTTGACTTCTTAGCACAAGAGAGGTCGTCATTGTATGGTTTAAAGTGAAAAGCCTTTTTTAAATGACGAGCCTCGTGCTCCCCCGTACTGGCATGCTAAACAGATGCAGCCAATGCATTTGTTTGCGTCTTTATTTTTAATGAAATTGATGCTGCTTTATTCTTTGTTCTTCAAAACCTTAGTAGGGTTGCTCCTGATTAAAATGCCTTTTTGCTGCTGAAAGAAGACAAAAAGATAGATGGATGGTAGAGCTAAAATAATGGAGGTCTAAATGATTTTCCATCAAAGCTGGTGCTGGGATTTTTGTGAATGACTGATGGGTCCTTTTAAGACTTTCTGTGAAATTTCATCTTGAGTGCGTGAGGGCTGCGTCCACTTTGGTGGCAGGAGTCGGTGAAGTGGATGGGAAGTGAACTGTTGAGAGGCGAAGCAATACTAAAAGAGACCCCCACCCCTTCCACACACCCCCCCCCTTGCCTACCTGGCGTCGAGTATACCTCGTTTGGCAAAGGTGACAACATATCATCGTCTCAATGTATCAATGTGTCCCACTGGGGAGTCTTAAAACAGGGTTAACGGTGGATGTGCGTGTAACGTGGCAAGAGGCCGAAACTGGATGGACAATGAACACAAGTGAACTTTCATTACAGGATGCAGTGCTAACTAAAGTAGGCTTTGCCATGACGAGTTTAACTAAGCGTCAAGAACATTTAGGGTTCGTGTGATCTGTTGTACGTGTTTGGTTCCGTCGGCGTGTGCGTGCTCTGTATGCTACTTTAACCGTCATGACAATGTAGATTTTCCATGATGTGTGCACATTGAAAGGGCTCTTTGAAATGTTTGTGCATTTAAAAAAAAAAAAAAAACCAACAACAACAACGATAAATGTGTTCTTGTCCTTTTGCAGCTGACAAAAGGAATGCACAGAACTGGCACATTGTCCTATTCGTAGCAATTGATGAACTGAAAATATGCATTATTTTGTAAACACTTTTAAGCATTGAGTTAATCTAAAGATGAAAAGAACTTACTTTTACCTCAAGTCAGGGATTCCTGAAAAAAAAGAGTAAATAGTAACTTGGTTGAGTCTTAAGTATTAGCACATAGCTGTTTGTCTCTACACACGTAAGTGTATTGTGCTTCTGTTTCTCCTTTTTCTAAAACTGATTTGTGTATTAAGGTGAGACAATTTTGTACTTTTTGGTGACTGTGTGTATGGTTTAGTGGAATCTATATTTGTCATTCACACCTCATCTTACAATGCTGGGAATGAAAGAGTCAAAAGAATATTTTTAAGGTGCGTCGTTGCTCTGCTGGGTGAACAAGAAAATGGATTAAATTACCAGTTTACAGAGAAACGCGCTGTTTCTATCACTTTTTCTTCACATGGTTATATATAGAATTACTTTTATTAATGTTCTTAAATCTGTATTCAAATAGAAGATGTAAAATATGTACAAATTATTGGAAAGACCCATGGTAATGTTCTCTACTTGAAAGTCTTGATATTTGCTCTTAAATGTTTCTTTTTGGTTGGCATCAATCTCTTAGTAGCAAATGCTTTAATATATCACATTGGGTTTCATAACAATGCATTTTTCATTTGATTTGGGCCTTGTCTTTATTTAAATCAATTAAGTTATTTATTTTCTATTGATCATCATTGAATAAACTTATGCTGAATTATGGTTCTTTTTTCCCCCTGGTTTTCAAGAAATGCTTGACTCCACCATCAGTACTGTAATTTAAACAATGCACACAATTGTGGAAATCTTTTTATCCATGCTTCACATGTTTGAGAGAATTATAGAGGTATTGGTGTCAGGCAAGCGCTTGTTGAATGATTATTGTAGGCCCTTTGGAGCTTTCAGGCTGGAGACACTTTGTTGGTTGTCATCTCCACCATGGTGGCCGCCTCCGACGCCTCTTCAGCCAGCCACGGCTCCTTACCACACAGCAGGAAAGGCACTGCATACCTACGGAACTAAAATCAACAAGAAGGTGTCATAAGATTTATGTTTATGGTAATGAGTTGGGTGTTTACACATTGTAAAAAACACAACGTGTATATTTTTGGGGGGGGCTAAAACAGTAATTGGAGTTAGAACAATTTAAGAATATGAATTATTCACATTTATGGCAACGATGTTAGCACAACAAAGTAAGCAAATTGTTTGCTGCGTAGTTTTTACTGTGTGTTAATATCCAATGAAGTACAGTACATTTATTTTTGCAATACAGTACTGTATCACACAAGGTTTTGCGCTTGTCACTTATTGACCACTAGATGGCACAATCGAGTAGTTAATGGATTTTCCTTTTCCCTCTCGGTTCCGAGTACAAACTGAACAGTGAATCAATTGGTAGATGCCTGTTTTTCATCACCTGTTTGTTGCAGTAAATGTAGATGATGGGATTGTATACTGTGCTGCTCTTGGCCAAGTAAACAGGGACCGTTGCTACCAGTGGGTTAATCACCACATGCGGGTTGTACACCACCAGCATGGACAGGCCAGCATAAGGCATCCAACTTATCAAGAAGGTCAGGACCATGATGATGACCATGGACGCCACTCTCCGCTCCGCTTTAGCCACTGCACCGTCTTCCGCGCAGGTCAACTTTGATACCTGACGTAGGTAAGGTGGGAAAAAGGAGTATCGAGAAAAGTCATGTAAGGTTTTTGTTTGCGCTTCGAAGTGTTTGTTACTTAAGACAAAATATATAATTGCATTGTGTTTGAAACTACCAAGTTTAGTAGGCGTAATAGTAACACTGAAAATTTCAGAAACAATGTTAGGTATCTGTGGGTACCTGCGGTTTACATGTGTGGACTTTACCTTCTACCACATAGTGCCTTACAAACACTGTATCATCACCACCAGTTCTCATTGTTGCTGAATTTAATTTCAGCTCGCTAATTATGTTGTTAGCTAGGAGTTAGCTGACGTTTTTTTTAATCTCACTAGGAAACATTTCAGAGGTGGCACCTCTTATCTCTATTTGAATTGGAATGGGACAAGCTAGCTGTCCTCTGACGTTTGTTAATATTAAAGCTAAGGTCCTACTGACAAACTAACTGATTGAAATGCCCATGACCAAATAGTGTTTTGCTTCTCTTTCATAAACACAGGAATACATTTGCAATAAAATGTATAAAACGGTTACGTTTCATGTTGCCTATCAAGAGATGGAAATTCCCCACACTTTGTGGTCAGGGTAAGAGACTATATGTCCTTTCATTTTTTTGGCATTACCACGCCCAGTTGTGTAAAAGCCCACCTGATGCAATGTCCACATTAATTTAGTGTAGGATATCAGGATGATGGCGAAAGGAAGCGCAAAGCAGACGGCGAAATAAACCATGATGTAGGACACATGGCGAGGTTCTCGACTGTGCCAGTCCGGCGCGCAGGACGTCCCGACGCCTTCCAGCTCGTACCTGCCCCAGCCCAAAAGCGGGGGTATATTCCACGTTAGGGACCACAACCAGGACAAGGCGATGCCCCCACATGCGTGCTTCTTTTGGAAGGTCATGTGCCCCAAAGGTTTACATATGACAAACATCCTCTCCACAGCGATCAAGGCGACCGTACACAATGATGTGATGCCTGGAAAAGTAAGATGTGATTACTTGCAGTGTTTTAAAAGCCGCTCATGTTACCGTGTTCACTCACCAAACAAGGACACTGCAAAGCCCTCCATCACGCAGCCTGTTCTTCCCAGGGAGAAGTACCCCTGGGCGTTGTTGACGACAGACAGAACCCCCCCGGTCATGGCTGTGCCCAGGTCTGCCGCAGCCATGTTTACCAGAGCGTAGTTGAGCGGTTGCCTCAGCTGCTTGTGCATGAGGGACACAATGATCACTGTAGCGTTGAGAACGATGGCCGGCCCGGTGAAAAGGGCCATCACCACAGAGAGCGCGATGAAGCCCGTGCGTGACAGCGGAGGCTCCCCGTGCGGCGGGCCCATGTAGAGGGAGGAATTGGGAGTAAAAAACGAGTGGTGCATGGATGCAGAGCTTTCAACGGTGAGGTCCTCTCGCCGCTTGATGTTCGATATCTGAGCCTAAGTGAGAGAGTGTCAAGATTACATGCCGTGAGTCAGAGTAAATCCTCAGGAACTGGATTTAACAAAGGATTAATCCCCTCCAAATGATCACCCGTGAACCCTCACCTTTTGCTTGATTTGTACTCACAAAGGATAGAAGTCACACTAAGCAGGTGTGAAAAGGCCACAGCACTTCAAATGCAACGGGTTAACTCAACTCAACTCCATTGTAAATACAGTACAAAGCACCTGAAGAACAACTACCTGTACAGCGGTAACAAATTGCTGTACATAAATGTAAATTAAGCACTAGTTAGGAGGCAAGCCGCAGCATTTTGGACCAACTGGATACACTTGTGGGAGGACTGGCTTACTCCAAAATACACTGCGTGACAGTAATCCATTGGACATGTAACAAAGACATGGATTGCTGTTTCTAAGTGCAGTTGATAAAGGAAAGGTTTGACCTTCGTCAGCTCAAAACAAGTAAAACATAATAATAATAAAGTCTCAAGCTGTGTTAGTAGCCAAGGAATATAAATTTTGAAAACACATAAAAATGGATAGTGACAAAGCAAAAAAAAAACAACCCAAAACAAAATCAGTCAAACAACGGTTTGACTCTTGAAGTTCGGTCACTCGTCTCTCAAAGCACCACTGTATGAACTAATTTTATCAGTAATTATAAGATATAGGGATCACAATGTATAAAACTCCACAGGGATCACTCCTAGAACCCTTTTGTTTGATATCCAGACTCTCCTTTTTGACACAAACACTGAGGAGTTGATTCATATTTTTTTTTATACACATGATGCGTTATATGAACTGAGCCCACACTATGACATACTAACTTTCGTAGTTACATGTCTTTGTGAAAGGGTGATGTTAAGCCCTCAGGATTTAACACGACCAGAGGTGGCCCATGTTTAACCTTCTAAGAGGTTTAGGTCCAATCAAGTCAAGACAGAGATTACAACTGTTTGGGTTGAGAGTTCATGTCCCGGTGATGCGCACTGTTAAATCATGACGACACCTTTGATTCTCATTGACCATATAACATTCACTGTTGTGTTTACACGTATAAATCATCCCGGTGAGCACTTTACTCAGGACTTAATGAGATGTAGCACCCAAAGCAATTTAATTCAACCATTATAATACTTCTGTTTCATTTGGCGCACTGTTCTAACAAATTGCCCTGTTGTTTCACTTTTTCTATGAGCTGCTACAATGGATTGAAAGACTGAAAAAGGACTTGCTCAAGGACACTTGGGCAGGTCTGAGTTAAGGACTCCCCTCACTTTCATGGCACAGAACTGCTTTATTGGACACTTAATTAAAGCATCCGAGCAGTCAGCATTGTGAGGTCACAACGATCTAAGCGCCTTATCGCCACATTCCAGACAGTTCGGGGCTCCTCACAACTTTGATGTACGACGCAATTACCCAACTAATAAAAGCTTCAGGTTGAAACACGGCTGCTTGTGATGGTGGTGCCGCTGGTGCTTGGGGTCACTGGTCAGGTGTCCAAAAATTGGGCATTATTCATGATCCGGAATATGCGCAAGTTTACATGAACGACTCGCGTAGCTCATTCTTCGACTGAGTGAAGATATGCATAACGGACATTAGTGGATTTTTTTATTTTTGGCATGAGGGGTGGGGGGGTGGTCTATAGAGACACTTAACAATCTGCAACCTCATTGTCATCATGTTATACTGTACTATGAATCTTCTCTGAGAGACCTTCATGACGGTACACTTCAGTTTGTGCGATCCAGTTCTTCCAATTCTCCCATAGATAATAGGACACTGTTTTTTTTTATCATTGATTTTCAAAGCAAGAGAAATCAGTCAACAAGAACAGCTTTAAGTTTCCATGTTTCCATCCGTTCCATCGTCTCTATTTCTATTCAGGGTCACATCTGGTGCTAATCCTACACCCATAATAATAATTCTATTAATATTAATATCATAATGATAAGAACAGAAAATCTTTTTTTTCTGGAAAGTATTTTCTATTTGGCACTTTTAAAAAAATAGTTGTTAAATAATTACACCAAACAAGCAAATATCTTCCCCCCCCCTACCCCCTTTTCAAAGAACCTGTCAGCATGAACTTTCAAATGCATCCCATGGGCAAATTAGACTCTTTATTGAGTGATTGTGAATGGGCCAATGAGGGGGAATCAATTCCACGCCTACTGCATAAAAATCAGCTGGCCCCCTGGCTTGAACTGCATTTTGCCGAAATGATTTTGCACGCAGGTGATTTTGTCTCGCATGACATTGTGCATACTAATGCTCTTAGACCCTCTATGTTAAATAGCACTCTCATTCAAACAAATCTTAAGCCTCCGCTTCAGGTTAAGGCGCTTTCCCTATCGTACCAGTGTTTGCACAGTATATGAGGCTCCATATTGGCACGCAATTTGCCATTTAATATATTTTTAGGAGCAAAACCTCCATCTTTTTGATGAACATTCACACCTATTAAGTTATTTTAACGTTGGTAATTATGGTGGCAGGTGGAGAGCTTAGAAAAAAAAAGTTTGAGAACCACCAATTGAGAGTCTTCAATGAACCTAACATGCATGTATTTGGCATGTGTGAATATGCCGGCGGGTCCCCCCACCCCCTCAAAAATATGCAAGCACCAGAAGAACATCATGACTACAGTACACACAAAACCCAATCCCAGATTCGAACCACGAAGCTCAGAACTGCCTGGCTAATGTGCTAAAGTACTGCCATAATTATATGTACAATAATTATCTTTAAAATGATGAATAAAATATGCAAAACACTAGTTCGCAGGAAGTCTTTTAGTGTAAAAATGCACCTCTCTCTCTCTCTCTCTCTCTCTCTCTCTCTCTCTCTCTCTCTCTCTCTCTCTCCTCCCTCCTCCCCCCCACCCTCTTCCATGATGGGGAATGGCGAAGAGGAGGTCTGCTGTCACAGAAGGATAACGGCAGCCCAGGAAGAAGAAGACAACGGCTCATCGGGGTGCAGGTCCAGACCCCACCACCGGTTCCGGGATCACTATTGTGGCCGAACATGATGCTTCTTCAGCGCACATACAGCATCGTCAGCCTGCCGCTGTGCATGCTGGCGGGCTTCAGCGTGCTACTACTGGAGGTGGCGGCGTCCCAGCAGGGGATCCCTCTGTCAGTGTGAGTGACAAGCGATTTTGGCGGGAGAAGTGTACGTCAGGGAAAAAAAAAAATCACAATATACTGTACATATTGTGGAGGGATTTTCCGAGCATGCAACTGGTCACGTGATGTTGAATAGTATTTTTAACAGCGCGGCCAGGCCGAATTTGTTGGTAGATTATATAGTGAAACAGAGATGTTGAGGAAATTATTTAATAAACAGTTTCTCCGAATGTCGAAGAATTTTGAAGTACTACGAAAAATTAAAGAACGCACGCATGAAATAAAAGGATCGCATGATGGGGAAATGGTTGCTTTTATTTACGTTGCTTTTCCTCACTTATTAATAGTCTTAAAAATTCAGAATTGTTATTGTTTTCTTTCTTCGCTGGTCATTTAAATTGTACACGGACAAAAAGAACATGAAGATGAATGCAGTTTTTCCCGTTAAAACGAAAAGCAATTGTTGAAACATTTAAGAATTTCGTTTTGACGATTATTTCTCAATCAAGGAGGTTATTTTATTTATTTTTTAAGTCAATTTAGTCAAAGAAAATAATGTCGGATGAGGATCTTAATTATTTGAAATCACTCGTGTCATAGTAAAAACTTTTATGGCGTGAGTTTAAAAAAATAAACTTCAGTTTTCCTCCTTTGAGAATGGCGTACAAAAATAAAAATATAACAATTATAATAGTTTGATAATAACAATAATAATAAAAATAAAAAGTATATGTGAAGTTAAATGATTTTTTTTGTGAAAGGGTGGTTGCGAAAAATATAGCCAATAAACATAATATGTTATATTTTCTAACAAGTAATTGTTATATATTTAATCTTATTTCTGATTAACATTCGCGAATGCATTCACTGAAATCTTAACAGTAGATTTTTGGGAGGGGAGAGACATGCAAAAAATGTCAACTACAAATGAAATTTTCTGTTCTGTTTGCCAGATCCTTTTGTTTCCTATTTTGCTTACGTGTTGTCTTCTTTCTGTCAGCGTAAAACTGTGGGCATCAGCTTTTGGTGGAGAGATTAAATCCATTTCTGCCAAATATTCTGGATCCCAGCTGCTGCAAAAGGTACTTAAACGATTTTTCAATAGACTTCTCTCCTTTGTCTGTTGATCATGCTGAGGCATAGTTGAACACTTTCATGCTGATTTCCATCCCTGATGCTTCCTTATGTGCTTTGTGTATGTGCGTGAGTGTGTGAACGTGTGTATGCATTTGGGTGTGTGTGCGTGTGTATGTGTGTGTGTGCATGTGCGTGTGCGCGCGCTCGCGTGTGTGTGTGTGTGTGTATAGGGGGGGGGGGGGGGGGGGTCGCGCGCACGTGTGCGTGCGTTCCGTGGTCTTGATACGGCCCATTAACCACGGCCCTGATTCCACATCTCTCCTGTCCTCATCCCTCCCATGAACTCCCTGGAGTCAAGAGCCTCAACCTCTTGGATATGGATGTTGACAAAGAAGCAGACTGAACAAGTGTGGGGTTGAGGCTGATCATGTCGAAGGTGGAGGGTTGATAAGAGGAATTGAGCAGCCATTCAAAAAGGCCCACCCATGCGGTTGATGTAATAACGACTTTTGACCACTTGTGAGCACTAGGTAACTTGTGATAAATGTCAGTCTATATATCTGAGCCCGACAACTCTGACAGTTTGACGTGGCAGACGTTGAAAAGGCGAGCGGAGATTCTGAGAGTACTGTATTATATGCAGAAAAAAACTGAATGAAATTTCATCTGTCCACCCTGAAAAAAAAATCGTTAAAACTCTTGTGAGTCTTGATTGAGTAGATTATTTTAGCTGTATTTGTGACACAGTATCTTAACCATGCACTGAAAAAGTACCAACATATGTCGTATGCTTGTGAAGGCTCTCAGTCGTACAGGAAGGTTCCATTGAAGAAAGGGTTCCGTCAGTCGTCATCTGTACCTGTGGGTAAAAAAAACCCCACATCATCTGTCATCTGTACGTCATCTGTACCTGTGTTTTTTTTTTGTTTGTTTTTTGTTTTTTGTTTTTTGTTTTTTACCCACAGGTACAGATGACGACTGACGGAACCCTTTCTTCAACATATGTCGTACCTAAAATGTGTTATCTGAACTAATTTTCTATTCTTCTACTCCAAAATATTAGAATGTTAATTTATCACATTTTTATCATCTGTAACCGAATTTCAAAACTCAGCAACAAACGATTCTTTTTGAAATCCAATAATAACACAGTTTTAAAAGAATGTCTACCAGAACTGTCTGGCTGGAGAAGAAACATGCATTGATACTACAAATCCCACAATGCACCGTACATTTGTTTTTCACCGCCCCATTTCAGAGCGCTCTTTACGGTGACGATTTGGTTTGAGTCATGATTAAGAGGTAATTTATTAACGACATAAAATGTTGCACTAAAATGTTGCACTGTCGGTTTAAAACACACTGTGTATAATTGTTCGTCACACATGCTTTTGTCGCGTATTCTTGTTTAGGCAATGCCAGTTTTCTGAGCTAGCAAATCGCTTTTAATACTGTAGTCGCTAGCCAATGGAGCTAATTTAGTAAAGTTGGTTTTTAAACATATAAAGTGGAGAGGTTCACTGTGAAAGAAAATCCTCCACCTGGGCCTTTGTTGTCCAGGTTTGTGCAGTAGTTTAACTAGTGGTTACAACAGGTGTATGGAAATTGAAAATTATTTTGTGCCACTGTCAAGACCATTTGTGTACAATAGTCATTCATCGAATTGACGTTTGTGCAGGCTAAAAGGATATAATCCACAATGTTCTGCTTTAAAACTCCTGTTCCAAACATCTTTATGTCAACTTTCCTTTAGTTATCCCTGCTACACTGTGGTCAGTGGTCTTAATTCAATTAGTTGAAGACCTTGAAAACAAATTTTCCGAAAGATAAGAAATATTACAATGTAGTTGTCATAGTGGCCGACTGTATTTCATTCAACTACACAATGTTGAAATGTATCTGATGTTTTATTTAGCTTTCATATGAGAGGAATAAAATATCCAAGGAGGGATCAATGTTAACTCTGGGTTCCTTTGTACCATGTTGTCCTGTTTTCGTTGTTTTTTTTCTTTGTTTTTCAGCTTTTGATCGCTCCAGACATCCTTACATCCTCACTCTGGCTTTCTACCTCATTCTTTTAGGAATTGTGGGCGATCACAGTGCCACGTCCCGGGAGCAACTCCAGTTCAGAGGCCACGTCTTCCTCGGCAAAAGGCAGTGGCAGGATTAATTCTCGAATCTCTGCTGCATGTCCCGGGGTGTGGGAGGAAGGCGGAACAAGCAGAGTGAATCCACGGAGATATGGCGAAAGCATACAAACGGCATTTCGAAAACGACTCCAAGCACAAAACCAGGGACCACCTTGTCCTGAGGTGAGGAGATGTTTAAGTAAGCAAATGTTCATTAAAAAAAAAAATAAAATTATGATCATATAGTGTTATGCCCTGCATATTTTTTCCCTTCTCTTGTGGTGATGTCAGCACTTTGCCTGTGCTCCTGCCCATGGAAGTGTGTCTGGAGCCAGTCAGCACAAAGCAGCAAGCTGTGACAAAAGTAAAAGGGTCGTTAGGTACTGATCGTTAGATGCTGCTATGGTGAAGTGCGCGTTTTCACTAAGAAACAGGGGAAACACAGTGCCGCCAGGGCTCACCTCTGAACTTGCCATTGTTTTGATCAATAATCATGATCACTGCTCGTTGTTGATGGATGGCGCTTAATCTCATGTTGATGATGGGAGGAGGCATAACCTGCCTTGTGCGGGAGGAGGCGAGGGGTGGGGGGTGGATGGGTGCTGAGGCGAGGAGGACAAGCGTGAAATGAACTGTTCTGCTCCGCTGCGAGCCTGCACTCCTCCTTTCAGTAGGTAATTTGTCGCCTCATGTACTAGTGTGTGTGTTTTTGTGTGGGCATAATCCGCAGTGTGTTTGAATGAGCTACAACCAGCTGCGACTGTGTTTATCTTTTGATAGCATTATTGGAGGTGTGTGTTTGGTGTGCGTATGTGTCTGTCAAGTGAGGGATTATGTCATGTTATATTCCTCTAAACTTTGGAGGATGTTCTGTATGAGGGGAGGTCCAGTGGATCTGGCGAAATCGGCATTATTTGGGCTGTAGTTAATTTCCCAGAATCGGCCAGGCTTGACACATTATTATCTTTCTCCTATGCCCTGACTCATTTCAATTATACTCTTACAATGCGTAGCTTTTTGGACACAGCCCCGCCCCTCCCCGGACACCCAACTTGGCCATCTCCATCCAATCAGACGGAAGGAAGCAGCGTGTGAAGCATGTGACTACAAACAGATAAAGATGATCAATCATCTCGTGTCGCACTGTGGATCTTATCAGCCGTTCATCCGAAACTGGCTTCCTGCATCATGCGGAGGGCTTTAACCCTTATTTAAGAAATTCCCGGGATGCAGTTATGACACAGAAAAACAATGACATGCTGTGGATATATAAATATTATTCCTATTGTGTTTTTTTTTCTTGTTTGGCCTGAATGGTCGTCTATTTAAAAAGTTAAAACATGTGGGTCTTAGTGGCCCAAAAGAGAGCTTTAACAATTGCTTCTGTTTTTTCAGAAGTACAAACCACCAGAAAAATCAGTCAGAGTGGAAGAAATCGATGGTGTGAAGTTGGTGAAAAACCTAGCGGTGAAAATGGAGGAAATGTTCCGCAAAAAGGCAGAAGCCACCAGGGTAAGCGGAGTTATTCCCGGAAAACACTCAACTTTGTTTCTTTAAATGGAAAAGCCGTGCCTTACTGTGTTGCGACATGCGTCAAACACTTGAACAGATGAACGCCTCTCTGCAAATAGGCCACCCCTCTTCTCCCTAAGGAATGAAATAACAGGTGGTGTCACAAGGGGAGCATCTTTATGCTCTCTCTGTCGTAGCCCTCAATATTTCTAAAACAGCACTCACGTCGCTTTTATTTCCTTCCCAATGATTCCCAGGGGAGCCTCAGGAAATTATCCAATATCATTTCGTTTGTATGAAAATAATTATTGAATCATTTTACATTTTCTCTCTATTCATTTATCTATGCCAAGAATTTATAGTGACGGACAGTACAATGAAATGCAGTTCTGTTAGTCGGCAGAAGTTACAGTACACGTGTGTATCCACCTGTTGCCATTCATACAACTGATCAGCAAGGTCTTATAGCCAACCAGCAAGTGCAAACCTAAACAGACCAAATCAGTGTCACGCTTGCACTTTATAAAATTAATGACTGCAATGGAGGGGTAAATCTTCCCTATTGTAGAACAGAAATAACAGCTCTCGGCGTGTCTCGCTCCACCCTTCCACAAACGCCTGGCCATGTCTACAGTTGTGTAAATAAACTTCTCTGGACGTTGTTTGAGGAAATGCGGTGCTATCGCTCATTCCACGACATGACCAGTGGTTTCAAAATTGGAAAAGTAGATTGAGGTTCTGTGTTCACGTTATCAGAGGACTGAGCTGCAGCAGCCTGTCCACGAACTCTGGACAGACGCTTCCGAAGAGGCTGCCGGGACATGATAACGTTTATCTCGGGCTCCCCATGCTGCAATTCGTCCTGTAAATTACACCCGGAGCAGGCGGCTTAATTTTGTGAACATGAGTGCCTGGGATGTTTCAACATATGGGAGCTATTTCTGAAAACTGAAATAAATTCAAGAAACATTTTGGTAATTATCAAAAAATGGATACTGGATCTTATAAACTAAAGAGGGGGGTAATGAGAGTAGTTGAAGTTCTATTTAATGGATTGTTTATAATTTTGTTGCCTTGACACCAACAACTGGTGTGGAATTTCCCATTGAGTTCAATTGAATGCGTGCAGCAAGCCTCGATTGTGTTAATGTAGCAGTTATTTTGACACATGTGTTGGATGTTAATTACCTGCTCACTGCATTTTCCTGAAAACACAAAGCCAAGCACATTTGTCAATGGGGGTTTATTATAAAGGTGTCTGATGCTCGGTGTGCCTCGTGAAATCCTGCACCCAACTCCCCCCCCCCCCCTTCCCCATCAATCACCGCACAGAGCTTCCCCTCTGCTCTGGGCCACTTCTTGCACTAAGGGAAAAACTGTTTGGGAAACTGGTACCCATATATTACCGGCACGTCATTTCACCTCAGTGGCTTCCAAACAACAATAATCAACATCAAATTCCACACGAATTATAGAATGTTACATCATCGGTATATCATCTTTTCCCAGATGGAGGAGTGTTTCAATCCAAACGGCTAAACACTCAAAAAATCATAAGCACACTTTCTGGACTATTTTAATAACGAATCATCATCCAAGTTGTACGTTTCTATGCAGAGGCTGGTGGAGGCTGCAGAAGAGGCACATCATCAACATAAAGATAATCCAGATCTGCAGGTGAGGCTTTTTCCACACAAAATGGAAACCAATCAAACAAAAGAGACGGAATCATTCGCATTGAGTGACTGAGAATAATCATGAGGCCGTGAAGTGGATTAGAGAAGGTGAGGTGACAAGGTAATAGACGCCATAAATCGTTAATTGAGTTGGCGCTGTCTTTGGATGTCAGCTTTGATACATCATGCATGATCGTTGAAGGCTGCGGCTCCATGATGTCACAACTCATCAATTAAGGATTCAAGGAAGCAAAAGTTTCATGCCTATAGAAGATGTAAAGCTGACGGGGATTCAGACCAGTTAGTGTGTAGAATCAGACACTTTTCAATTTTCCTTTATTTTAGGCCATAGAATTTATCCAGCTGATTGTGCCTGGGACATTATAGTGGCGCCCATTGCCGGATTTCAAGCTGCATTGAGCTTCCTTAGTCTCTGCAGAGGGAATGCAGTATTTTTGTCGTTCATTAGACCCCCTGCCTCTCTTTCTCTCGCCCCCTCCCCATCTCTTTCTCTCTGTCCAATGGACAAAGATAAATGGAACTCTTTCTCCGAGAGCGTTGTTTCACGTACATGCCTCCAGATTGGAAACCCACTCGAGCAACAATACACTGAAATAACCGCAGTACTTTAAAGTTAATAGAACCGTTTACAACATTTGAATACGTTTCAGTTGCCTCGTTCCTTCCTGCCTCTGTGCTTTTCTCACAGCCGGAACAAGACAAGCAGCTCTCACATTCACACCTCCCTCATTGAATTAAATATCGCCACGTTTGTAAGTGCTTTTTATATGGCCGGAATTGTCGGGAACATTTTTCAATTGACAATAAATTATCCACCTAACCATATTAAACTCACGTGTTACAACGTTTGGGAGACCGACACAATCAAAATGAGACCCGTGCCTTGGTAAAGGTGATGATGCTCAACATTAGTTGCCACTGCAATCAAGTATTGATTGATCAATTCACACTATTTTATGAAATGTGGTTTACAGTGCTGCGGTTTATCTGAACGAAAAGAACAAGTGATTTCAAAGTATTGGATTCAACTGTCACTGAGTGTCGATGTGTCCCTCTTGACGGTGCCAGCTCCGTGGAGAGACGAGCGGGCTTACAGGCTCCTACCCACCCGGGATACATTACTTCAACGACGGCAATGGTTTGGAGGGCACCTTAACTTTAAAAAAAAACTAGCAAAAAAAAAATTATGGCTTAAACAAAATAAAGTTTAGCGCAAACACAACACTAAGATACATTATGAGAGACAGTCAGCAGCGTGATGAGACACAAGGGAGGCTGCGATGATGCACAGACAACCAGCTGACGCGACAAATCCACTCGCGCTCTCATTGGTTGATGTCGCGCCGGGAATCAATCCCGTGCCTCCAATGAGTGCCCGTGGCATGTACAGTACAGTACAGGCATGTACAAAGCCTCAGAATTGTTCGGCATGCAAGCAAACCTTCAAAACCTCTTTCCACAATATGGCTGCCGATAGGGCTATATTTTATTTTTTCTTTCATGAACACAGTATTTTGGAAAAACCCGCGAAGAACCAAAGACGCAAATCATGAAGCTCAAAGTGGCGGGGGATTACTGTACACTGTTTTCTGATCACGGGTACATTGTCAGTGCATTTTTCAAATGGTTGGTGTTTCTTTTTAGTAGCTGTGGGAATTGAAAATACTGTAAGAGACATAACTTATAAAGGTGCAAATGATGTGATGTCATGACATTGCTCCTTGTGGCATCATTTCGACACCCTCGCCTTCGCTGACACTGCACATTTTTCACGGCCCATTTCACTGACCGCGATGCGATAAGGCGACCTTCCTATCTCAGCTGCGGCAAGTCAGGACGCTTGAGGCTTTTGCGTTGCCCCCGAGAGGGTTCACCAGTTCAAGGGAGCACACACAGGGCCGATGTCTCTTATCATTTGTTTTCGGTGCCGCATCAGCAGATGTATTCACATAATTCTTGCCTTCTACTTCATTAAAAGAAAAAAAACCCTTGGTATTTCAACAGACTCACATGATGATACATGTAAGAACATAGGCCACCAATATGGTTCCCGCGGCGACCATGACAACCCTCAAAAATAGCTCACCAGTGATGGGACATTAGGATTTTCTAGGAATGTCGTAGAAGTGATCAATTGAAAATGGGAACTCTTGCAGGCATTTGTAGAAATACATTGTTGCATAGTTGTAAGCTTAATAAAATGATTCCCATATTTTAAATGTTTTCAGAAAATATGCATTAAAATTCTTCAACTGACAAAAGTCCTCAGTGAGAAAAGTTCTGTTGCCTCCATTCGACCTTTGCAGATTACCGGGATGACTGAGAATATATGCATAAATATATATTTTGAAAAGACTATTTTTAGCAAGCACATCTGTATTAGTTATTGATATTGTGACAGTAAGTGTCAGTAAAAATGACTACGTTGCTTTAATTGATTTATTATTATTTGATTTATCTCTGCGATTGGCTGGCAACCAGGACATGTTTTACCCCGCCTACTGCCCAAAGTCAGCAGGGATAAGGTCCAGCACGCCCGCGACCCTCGTGAGGATAAAGCGCTCCAGATAATGGATGGATGGATGTTTTAAATGAATGTTTCACGTTTTAAAATCCAGATTTGAATCAATGAGATACGAGTCATTATTCGCGGTGTTGAAATCCGAATCATTTATCATGCAATAACACTCTCAAATACTATGTGGAACTACTACACCATACATGTATTTGAATGACGAGAATCAAAGGTGAATGTCTCTCGTGAGAGAAGACTTAACGGCTCGTGATGTAAGCAGACGCTGCAGCAAGGCCTAACACGCTGCGCTGGAGAGCAGCTCTCTGCAGTGAGGCCTGCAGCTGACTGCAGTGGTAAAAGTGGTAAAAGTCAGCGTAGCATAGCGGCAGTGTCCCATGGCCTGCTATATAGTAATAACCCTCACGCTTAACGGGCCTCTATACAGCAGCTCTGCTGAGGATGCACTATTCCTCTGCGGAAAGCTCCCTCCCTCCCCACCGCAGCTCGTCAGAGAGTCGCTCAGGCGTGGTATGAGCTGTCACGAGCTGCTTGATGGTGATGCCCACATAGAACCCCCCACCCCCCAAACCCCTCCTATGTGCGAAGCCTTAGACTCCATCGCCCATCTTTTTCTCCCTTCCCTCCATCCACAATCAGCGCAGGAGGCCACAAAAAGGCCACTCAGGCAGGAAGAGGTAGTCTTTCTTCTGAAATTGCAGCCACTGAAAGACAGGACTGACTAAATGTTTCCCTTAAGGGAAGCAAGACCTTTCCCGGTTGTCATCTTTCGATGACAACGCCATATTAGGACTAGAATTAGATTTCTTAGCCATGACAAAAGGAATTCCTTTTCTTCCACATGCATATTGATACATGCGTACAGGTGTGTCCAAATTCAAATGTTTGATTAGGCTGTCGTAATTTGAGGAAGCCTTCAGATTTTAACCTTTCATTGAGGCCTTCTGTTTTATTTCAACATCTAAAACCAAAGCGCTTCATGTCCGTTCTGTGAAACCTTGAAATGTGACCCGTCTGAATACATCAGATGAAATCGTCAAGGTGGCGCAAGATGTGACGAAGTGTCATGTACATGGCTTGCTGCCATCATTTTGAGTGAAAGTTGGTCGCACCCAAAGTGCGTGTAACGTTCCTTCTGTTTCCAAACTCGTCCTCAGTACGAGTACTTCAACGCCGTGTTGATCAACGAAGTGGACGGCGAGGGCAACAACGTGGAGCTGGGCGGAGAGTTCCTCCTCGAGCCAAATGACCACTTCAACAATCTGTCAGTCAACCTCAGTCTCAGCGTCGTGCAGGTGCCCACCAACATGTATAACAAAGGTGAGTCAAAAGGAAGCGCCGGGTGTTTTACCTTGAACTGATGAAATAAGACATGGAAATAAGTGCTTCATGTGAAAAATGCCGGATGCGATCTCAAGCTGACGGCAGGGGGGTATCGATACCAAGTCGGGGGCATAAAGAGAAACGTTAACTCCTGAGCTGCTTGCGTTTGATTGTAATGGACTCCTCATTAGTCTTGTGCTCACTGCACAAAGGGAGGCTGCCGCCATTGTCCACAGGAGGTGAGGAAGCCATGATTTAGTCCGAGGCATTGTGTGTCCTCCGCTCGGGGGGGGTCAATAGTTACAAAGGTCAAGCGCACACTTGGTTCTGTGAGCAGGATGATTAGTTTCATTACCATGTCATTTACATGACTCTTTTACTCCCTTCTTCCTTTTTGTGTACCCCCCCCCCCGGTCTTTTCCTTGATCTCGTCAGATCCGGACATAGTGAATGGAGTCTACTGGTCCGAAGCCCTGAACAAAGTGTTTGTGGACAATTTTGAAAGAGATCCCACTCTCATCTGGCAGTACTTTGGTAGCGCAAAGGGTTTCTTCAGGCAGTACCCTGGTGAGTGGTGTGTGTGTTTGTGTGTGGGAGGGTCTCGAGGGAGCCATCAGGCTTCACTGCAAGAGAAGCATCAGAATAAATGACATCAAATGGCTAAAAGGGTTATTTGGCTAATGTTGTAATTTTACAGACCATCAGAGAGGGTGCGCGCATACTGAGTGTAATTAATTATCATTTGCCATTCAGGGTCTGCAGGCACACCCAGAAGCGGTGGGCTGCCAAGATCCAAAGTGATCAGACCTCAATGATGTGAAACGTGTAGTTGGTTCACAGCAGTCTTGGATCAGAACAATACAATACCGACAAAGTATTACAGACAATGGCTCTGTATAGAAGAACATATTTGTATTTCAATCATGATCATGCGCGGTTACGAACATATATCAGTATTTTTTTAGTTCACAATTTTATAATGAAAATGATTGATCTTTTTTTCTGTAGGGGTGAAGTGGCATCCAGATGAAAATGGGGTTATAGGCTTTGACTGTCGGAACCGGAAGTGGTACGTTTTCACATTGTTTGACCATCAACCCCAAACGTGTTCAATTTATAAATGTCAGGGTTTTTGTTGTTGTTTTTTTAAATCACGACTGCATTCGCCACCTATGACAGGTACATCCAGGCTGCAACTTCACCCAAAGATGTTGTCATCTTAGTAGATGTCAGTGGAAGCATGAAAGGATTGCGACTGACCATCGCCAGACAAACGGTCTCCTCAATTTTAGACACACTGGGAGATGATGACTTTTTTAACATTATTGCCGTAAGTGACGCCGCATACGATACAGTTTTTGCGTGTGTTTGTGTGACTCAGGATTGTGTTTGCAGTATAATCAGAACATTCATTACGTGGAGCCTTGTTTGAATAGCACGCTGGTGCGGGCAGACAGAACCAATAAAGATGTGAGTTCCGGCCAAGGTCATGATTATGTAATAGTTGAGAGATGTTTTCAAGTGTTTTCCTTATTGTCTTCTGCCAGCATTTTCGTGAGCATCTGGACAAGCTGTTTGCCAAAGGGATTGGACTCCTGGGGCAGGCATTGACTGAAGCGTTCACAATCCTGAGTGATGTGAGTTTTATGTAGTGAGCCTCTTTACATCATCCCACTACTAATGTCACTTTCATTAAGATTCAGTTAATACACTTATCATTACATAACATACAAAACATATTTTGTTGTTTTACTTGAAAACTTATAGCCATATACAGGATGTGAAAGCTTTGATATCTGGCCTGTCATGCAATGTAAAAACAAATAAAACTCGAATTTTTACATTTTGTATTAGAGGACTTTATATTGGGATCATTTTTCATTTTGTCTGCTACCACATTAAAAAAAAATCATCTGATGGGGGGGGAGGTTTCTCACCCCTGCTGTGCAGAGTACAGTTTATCTGCCATGCCCCAATTTTTATTTTCTTTTTTTTTCTTTTTTTTTTTAGTTTTGTGTCAGAGATTAACTTGAAAGCAATCCTAAATTGCTTGTAAAAAATATCATACCATACTGTCGGATGAGCATAAAAAAAATAATCAAAGTGTTATTGCACATTACTGTAGGATTGCTTTGGACATGGTTTGTGAAAATACGCCAGTGCTATCCCATCCAATGCGAAATGTGATTAATGGCTCTAATTAATGGCAATGATTCATATCGTGCCTGATTGGAAGAAAAAAGTGGATAAGGGCAGGAGCCACGCCACATGCTTTTTATCTCGCCGCTTTCAGGCAACTACCAGCTGAGGCACCGAAGTCTTTACCGCCGCCGATTGTCTGATTAATTAGAGTTGTGCAATGAATATGATAATCAGGTGGGCAGCGCACAACTGCTGCGCTGCTCACTGTTGACACTCCAGTAGAGACATCAGACTCAAGTTGAGGGAGAGTTCGTAGTCAACATAGCACAAAAACTATGGACATGTGTGTTTGGTAAACAGGAAGGAAAAAATACACAAATAAATTCATGCTAATTTTAATCTGCTCTGTCAGGGAAATAGGTGTTTAAAAATGTCTTATGATAGTAGTTGACTCTGCACTGCAACATACGGAGAGATGTTAAATTACGGACCATTGTACTGCTGTTGGCGGAGTGAACAAATTGATCTCGAGCGAGTAGATTTCAGGAGTGATGAACAGCTATTCCGTAACTGTCATGATATTGATTGCATCAATAACTGATAACGTTGTTAGGAGCATATTTAGTTACACATTCGCTTACCGCCCATATACATTTGTAACAATACAGAACATTGTACGCAATGTGTTGTACTTTTTTTTTTAAAGAAAAAAAGCGAAATCAGCTTTTACAGGGTTGCTTCAGACAAAAAAAAAACAGCTGTGTGTGCGTGCGCGTGTGTATGTGCGTGGTTGTATTCAGGTTTGAATGGCAAATAATGTATCTGCTGCTGCAGTGCCTGCTTTAAGTCATACATCTCTTGCAGAAATTGTTTCCGCAGTCTTGTCAGACTTGATTTCCTAACAAGAAGGTCATGCACTAACATTGTTTTTTTTGTTTTTTTTTTATTGTTCTAGTACAATGCAATGATTGCATTTGGAATAGCGTATGAATGTGTAGCAGTGTAATTTCTGGGGCCCTCAGCTTGTGTGGCCGTTCCGCAGTTACAGGTCAATAAGCTACTTAATTACGGCAGTGCATCTTTCACAGAATTCATAATTAAGAGCAGCGCTCTCCTTCGGTGTGTTCACTAGCACGTTAACTGTATTTTATTGACTGATGGCTCCACAGCCGGCATCGCTACATTTACAGTGTGGTGTTTGCAGCCTCTGTTTTTTTTAATGTGTAACGAACAACACTGATAAGATTTGTTTCTGTTTTTACTGCAGTTCAATCAGACTGGCCATGGAAGTGTGTGCAACCAGGCCATAATGCTTGTGACGGACGGGGCAACTGAAATGTATGATGATGTTTTTGAGAAGTACAACTGGCCAGAAAGAAAGGTGAAACCCGTCGCACATCTGCTCCGCATGGAATCTGATTTGGAGCATCATATTTTTTCCGACATTTATTTTTGCTCACAACACGAGGCGATTCTCGGATCAGAGGTTAAGGGGTGCTACAAAGGGCAGGGTGGGGTTTAAATGATGACGAGAAAGAGATTGTAATTGTAACATATAAATATATGATATACATTTTGAGAATACTAAAAATGGGCGACACACACCAATGCTCAGCACATTTCTTCCAACAAAGATGAGTTTCATTTTTAATACAACACGCCAAGTGGAGCTCAACTTTTGACATCTACGGAATTGGTTTTTACATCAATTTCATACATAGCTCTCAAGTGAAATACAAATCAATATGATGTTTTTCAACCCGGCGGTGCATTAGAGAGCAGTGTTATTCCCTTGAGGAATAAAATATGTGAAATTACCTGCTTTCAAGGGCAGTGCAGCTCATTCTCCAAGGCTCTCTGGTCGCCGCCCCCCAATAACGTTTCTACCCAGATTCCACATTGGGTTTAATGAAATGAAATTGTTTGCTATGCGATTCACAGAGCAATAAAAACAGCAGCTTGGGGGCTTTTCTTCACTCCTGTCAAGCATATGTGTATTGGCAGTGTTTGGCAGCATGCGTGGTAGTGTGAGGCAGGGTATCCCACACCCCCCTTCACACACCCTTGGGGCTTTTATTCGGCGACCATTCGGTTTTCTATAAGCTTTATGCTTAGCAAAGCATCTGGGACCAATGAGCCGTGCAGGCATTGGCAATGTCACACAGTGTGCTTTAAAAGGACAGTGGAACTTGCGCTCATGCTCAGTACCTCAGAACAAAAAAACGGGTTTGAAATGCATGATGGGCGAAATGAAAGCAATTAAAACTTTGTTTAAAAAAAAACAAAAAAAAAACAAGGATGAATTTGGCCAGGTAAAAATCATGAGTTACACAGAAATAAAGAGAATAAGATGCCTTAAATTTTTTCATCTTATGGTTAAAAAAAAAATTACACAATTTGCATCACATCTTCTTAATCAACTTTATAACTGTTTCCTGTGCCCAGGTACGTATATTCCCCTACCTGATTGGACGGGAGTCTGCCTTTGCCGATAACCTGAAATGGATGGCGTGCGCCAACAAAGGTTTGACTTCCTGACACTAGCCAACAAAAATTGGAGGAGGCAATTCTGCAGTTTTTATGGAAGGATGAATTCAACATAGAATATGTGGATCAGTGTGAGTGTGTGTGGGTGCGTGTGTGTGTGCACGCACCGACTCTTTCTGCCAAGAGGCAATGAAGTGGCACTTGGTGGGGTCAGAGGTCAATCTGCTCTAATCCCTCTTCCTGTCAGAGCGTCTCCCTCCTCACTGCTCACCGCTGATGGTTCCCACGTGTCGACACCCTCTGGTCACCAAAGTCATTGTCAAAAAAATAAATAAAGAAATTGTCATGATTCCAAAAGGGGGTGTGGGGGGGGGGGGGTAACAAAAGCCTGAGCTCCCTTCCCACTTTGCAATAACCCAACTTCTCAAGTGTAAGCAACGCACTAAATTAAATGCCACCTGTGTTGAGTCGGTTAATCCAGGCATATGATGAACCAATTTGTCTTTTCTTCCTTCATATTTACTTCTATTGTGACATTTTTTTGGTGTGTTTTTATTCCAGGATATTTCAGTCAGATTTCCACGTTAGCAGATGTTCAAGAGAACGTGATGAGGTATCTGCATGTCATGAGTCGCCCCAAGGTTATCGACCATGAACATGACACCGTGTGGACCGAGGCTTACGTGGACAGCGCAGTAAGTACACCTCTTAAATTATTGTTTGTTTGCCTTAGTGTGCAGTAAATGTTCACATAATAAAAAATAAAGACAGTACAAACGCGTATAGTGTATTCAATTTTATAACTTAGATTAAATGAGCTTTCCCTTGCAAGGTGTTTTGTTGTTGTTTTTCATTAAAATTAAGTTAAAATCACATGTGCATAGTACGGTACGGCATTATGTGAAATAAACTAGAAATTGGAGGTAAACTTTGCTAAATCTATGATTTTAAATGTAGCCAAATTCAAGTGCTTGCAGTTAAAAGGTAGTTTCAGTAGGTTTTTCTTTTAGCGTCAGTCTAGTTTACTCCATTATTGTGGGTGACACTTTTTACAGTTATAAAATAGATCCTACGAGTACAACTGACACTTTATTTTACCATTTAGATAATAAATCTAAGTTTGGATTTGACGTGGTCAAAACGATTGACTTTTCATTTTTTTTATAGATGTTGTTTACAGCGGTGTAGAAGTACCTTGTCCTACTGAAATATTAAACTCATTCAATACTTTAGATTAGATCCCGTTCAGGAACTGTAATTGCGCATGTGTTTGTCATTTGTTACATGTTATGTCGCTGGAGTGATTCCTCATTATGAGCTTCATTAAGTTGTGCGGATTTCCCTTCCAATGCACAGCTGCGTTCACAGTCAGTCTAAAACGCGCAAACATCAATTCATGCAACACTTTGTCTGTGTCCTTTCCCTCTCAACAGCTTTCCCAGGCACACAAGGTAAATATAACGGTATACAGTTCTCCCTTATCATCAGGTAGAGCCAAATGAAGTGTTCTGCATCATTTATTGAACAATTTACTTCTACACATGACTGGAAGTGTAAAGAAAAGGACGTAGGATTAAACCCGAAAAACCCATGAGCAAGAGAAATTGTACAAAATGCCGTTTTTTGAGACTTTTTACGCATTCACTCTTTGCGATTTCATGGAAAGTTTGCCATCAGCATTCAGAGCACCAGAGCAGTGTTTACTGTACTCACACCTACTGTATTTGAGCATGGCGACCATACGCACAAACAGACAGGTAGGTGTTGGGGAAAGCGGAATGCGTATGCTCCTTTTTCACTGGCTGGGACAGACCATTCATCATTGTGTGGACCGTTGCATTTTATCTGCGAAAGCGCATAATAAAAATGATATTGGAGGAGAGTCGCCTGTGAGCGTATGTGTTCGCGTGCGTGTGTGTGTGTTGCCCAAAGCATCCTAGTTTCCACTTCCAGTGAGTGTAGTGATGAATCTTCAGTGCCACCATTCTTCATTTTGTCACATGAGCTGGTACGTGTCGCACGTTACAGCTCGTTTGCTTCATGCCAATGTGCATGCACAAATAAGCACAAACCACACACATGGTCGCAGCTGACTTTTTTTTTGGTCAGCCTTCATCTTGCAGTTGCTGGTATCCTGCTCCTCTTGTCTGAAAACAGGAGCGTGGCGATTCGTCTCTTAACATCTTTGGAAGTCCGCAATTAAACAGCTTGCGCCGGGAATCAAGTGAAATCTATTTTCTTTGCCTCGGTGCAATGAGATTTTATGCGTTCCCCTCATAGCCAGTATTGCCTGCTTATTTGCGAGCTCTGCGGCGACTACGGCACTCTGGGGAACCTCTCTGAAGTTTTGAGTCGTGTACTTTACAGTGTGAAAAAAATACAACTAGAAGGGCACTCAGTACAGCCCTGTACCAAAGTCTAAACTTTTAACTCACCTTCATAGATATGAACCTCCTTCTGCATATGCCAAAGTGTCATTTTAATGTCTTGATCATTTTTTTTGACAGAGAAGTGAAGGGCAAATGCTGTGATTGGCAAAGAAAGTGCAAATCTTCCCAATCATTCGTCAGCAGTTCCTTTTGTTCTTTTTTTTTTTCCAGTTAAATGACAAAGCGGGCCCAAGTCTGATGACAACAGTCGCCATGCCTGTCTTCAGTACTAAGAATGAGACGGTGAGTGAGTGTTTGTGCATCTGTCTCTACTCGCCGCTGTCTCAACACGTGTGTCGGATGCCCTCATGCAGAAGAATCAGGGTATTCTGTTGGGGGTCGTCGGAACAGACATCCCTCTGCAGGAGCTGATGAAGCTCATTCCCAAACATATGGTACAAGCTTCGACAGTCAAACAAAATGGATTCCAATGCTGGTCAAAAGCTGATGATTAATCATATATGTCATCTCGTCTCTAGTTAGGGATCCACGGGTATGCGTTTGCCATCACAAACAATGGCTACATCCTGACGCATCCGGACCTGAGGCCTTTGGTAAGGGCGTTCGCAAAACTATGTCACAAATTTGCCTGACGTGACCCTCCTTGTTTTTTTTTTTGTTTGTTTGGTTTTTTTTTATACGTAGCCTCCATTGGCGAGGGCACACCGAGACAAATGTGTAATGTGGTCGGCGGGAGGCTGAATGAGCATGTATGATCTGTAATCCCCACCTTTTCCTTTGATGTATGCATGCAGGGATAAAGGCCACTCATAGGGCTGGCTGGCCTGAGGTTTCCAGAGGTAACTTAACACTCACTAGCAGAGACCACAGCCGCTCGCCCGAGGGGGGGGGGGGACCGACGGGCCCTCCGGAGCTCTGGCTTTGCTAGTGGATCTGTGTGTGCCAGTGTTAGTGCTATTCCTCGCTGTGCAACTTGGTGTTTGTGTCCGTGTGTTTGTCTCCGCTCTTTCTTGGTGTCTCTCTGTGGCTCCAAACTGTGCCGTGATCGTTGTCATTGACTGTTTGTTTCTTGTGTACTGACTGATGATGTTCAGTCACTGGATTTGACACACACCATTTAATGCATTCATGTCGCGTTATTTCGCCGTGAATTCCCTATCCGTCATATTAATTATTTTTCATTTACCTGACAGTGTTAATTTCACAGATGATGTGTTCAATAATTAACCACCTCAAGGGCTGTGTCGGGGTTTCATACTTAGCAATCCGTATTCAATTCACCAGTGAATCATAAATGACATTTGATTATGTGTATTATCAGTTCATCTTTTGACAACAAGGCTGCAGCTCCATCCGTGTGATCACATTTTTCCTCACTGCAAAAGAAACGGATCTTGAATTGTGTTCATCGTGTTCCTCTGTGCAGTATCAGGAGGGTCAGAAGAGGAGAAAGCCCAACTACAGCAGCGTGGATCTCTCTGAGGTGGAGTGGGAGGACAAAGACGACATTGTATGACAGCTTTTGATTTACGGGCGGGGAAGCAATGCTCTCGGTGATTACATCCGAAAGGTTTCTCAGTCTGCCTCGTTGTGTGCTTTATCTTGAAGCTACGCAACGCCATGGTGAACAGGAGGACGGGGACCTTCTCCATGGAGGTGAAGAAGACGGTTGATAGAGGGGTGAGCCAGCGGATGAATTATGAGTCGCCGTCGTCGTCTCTCCCCCCACCCCCCTTATCAGATCAAAGCTCTTCCTTAATGAATCTCAACCTGTATCTGTTGTTCCAGCGGCGTGTATTGAAGATGCACAATGACTATTACTACACCGATATCAAAGGGACTCCATTCAGGTGGGCCGGGGGTTTCATTTTCCTCTCCAGTGACTTCATTTCAGCTCTAATCTCAAACCGTTAACAGACTGAGATCAATTTACGTGTGCGTGTTGCTGGCAGTGTTGGAGTAGCCCTCTCGAGAGGCCACGGCAAGTTTTTCTTCAGAGGAAACGTGTCAGTTGAAAAAGGTAAAAAAAGCTCGGTTGACTATTTTGGTTATAGTTTGTCTTGTTAGAGAAAAACTGTACTGCATCAGAGGGAGGTTGATATCATGTTGCGGTTGCTTTCTTGGCGACAGGAGAAGAGTGAAAACTATTCGCAGAAACTCCCGATAATGACGCATTTAATTTTTAGTGTTTAAGTTAAGCAGTGCTACCGCAGCTGAAGCGTGACTGACTTTTGTTTTTCAGGGCTCCGTGATCTGGAACAGCCAGATGTCGCCCTGGCAGATGAATGGTAATGTAATGCATGGTTTGGGGAAGTGGGCATCCATGCGTTATGTAGGTTATGCCTCTTTGTTCACGAGGTATATCGAAGGCCGTGATGTAACATGTCTCCGTTTCGGCCTGAAGGACGTACTGCAACATCGAGGAGCAGCATGAGCACCGTCACCTGACTCAGATTCAAGCTATCAAGCTCTTCATGATGGGTCGCAGGCCAAACCTGAAGTGTAAGAAATTGACTTCATCACAGTGATAAACCGTCAATAGTTTAGGACTTGAACAAGGTAACTGTCTGTACATTTATACCAAACTGTTTTTGCAGGTGACCGAGAGCTGATTAAGGAAGTGTTATTTGATGCTGTTGTCACGGCTCCGCTCGAGGCCTACTGGACTGGACTGGCTCTCAACAAATCAGAGTAAGAATTCTTTTGTCTCATCAGGAATATGCAGACATGCTGGAATGGGGGGAAAAAAAAAACATCCAGATTGTGACCAGGTTTCTGCATCTGTGCTCATATGGAAGGGGGTATTTTGGCCTGAGGCATTGCGGTCAAGTGAACTTGTACATCTGTGACGGTACCATGAGGGCTGTAAGGTACATACAGGTTGGAGCGCAACATAAGTTGCCATACGGATGACAGACAGCTCTTAACTTTTTACAGCCAGATGATGCGAAGCTGCATCATACACGTGCTGCTCTTTTTATGACCTGTATACTGCAGTGTTCCCACTAAGCTGCGCGCATGGGCAATTGACAGCAAAATAGCATAAAAAAAAACATTAATAGAGTCATGGTAGACCTGGAAAATTTAATGACATCCACTATCAATTATTTGGCCTTTTCAATGATAATGCCTTTTTTTCCTAACCCAACATATGCTTAAATGGACATGTCCCCAACAATTATACATGTTAAAATATACAGTATCGCTTTAGTTGGATCTCATTCGTTGGTGTGGTTGTATTTAATGCCCTGCACATCCTGTAATTTGTGTCTAATCAGCAGCTAATAATGCGAGTACGTGACGCTGTGCCTCTCCTCTGAAAAAAAAAAAAACACAACCAGGAACTCGGACAAAGGAGTCGAGATCGCCTTCCTGGGCACGCGCACTGGCCTGTCAAGAACCAACCTGTTTGTGGCTGCAGATCAGCTCTCCAATCGGTGAGTGTCACCGCTCGTTATGACACTCGTCGCTGTTTGCAGCATGACGCAAGGCACTGACAGATTTTGATCAATGTCATCCTCTGCTCATCGTCATCTCAGTCAGTTGTGTGTGCATCCTCAGAGATTTCCTGACAGCGGAGGACAAGGAGGGCGTGTTTAACGCAGATCACTTTCCTCTGTGGTACAAGCGAGCGGCGGAGCAGGTCCCAGGCACATTTGTTTACTCCATCCCCTTCAGCACAGGTAGGCTCCACTCAAACAGAAAGAAGCTCCAGTGTGTCAAACTGCATTTTGTTCTACATACAATTTTTCGACAATATGTGGGTGTCATTGTGCAGAATTAAGAACAGATCAGACATTCCCATCCTTGATCTAAAAAAAATAATAAAATCTTTATAGGTTGTTACTTGATCAGTGCATTATCTCTCCATTTTCTGCATCATCTGTTCCCAATACAGTCACAGGTGAAATGAGGCCGTTCTAAATTGGCGCTTGGGTGAGAGGTGGGGTACACCCCGGACTGGTTGTCAGTCAGTCGCAGGGCATGTACAGTATAGACAAACATTCACACTCAGACTTCAAACTTATCGGCATTTTGGATCATTCAATTCATGTAAAATGCTTGTTTTTATAACGTGGGTGGAAAAGACCCAGGGATTCAAACCAAGAACCCCAGAACCATTAGGCAGAAGTGCCAACCACTTGTTCCACAATGTTGCCCTCCATCTTTATTGAAATTCATTTTGAACATCCAGTACAAAAGCAAAAAAAAAAAAAAAAAAAAAAACCTTCCTATCTCTTCACAATTATCTACGATAAATTATTAGTCTAAAATGCATACACATATACAGGTACAGGCCCAAAGTTAAATATACACATACATCACCGATAAGCATTTGTGCATACATTTATCCCTTGATTTACTTTTTTACCTACAACCTGTTTGTTCAGTCACATTGTTGTTTCAGAATGGCCAAACTCGCCTGGCAGGCAATGATCTCATACAATACTGCCGTCCGACTGTGTAATGCAGCTGGGGAAATGGCGCCATCTAGTGGAGAAAATAAAACTTCTGTTAATCTGTGATCGTTACAGTACTGTAATATGTATTTATTGTCCTTCACCTCCTTCCCAGCTTTGGAGAATAAAAGTGTTGTTTTGGCAAGCACAGCAATTCAGCTCCTTGACGACAGAAAATCACCAATCGTCGCAGGTAAAATCATCTCCCGTGTCATCACTGACATCACGTGAGCTATTTTTTTGGAGGGGGATGAGTGTGACATGGGTTTATTTTTTGCTGTTTTTGTATTCAGCTGTGGGGCTTCAGATGAAGCTCGAGTTCTTTCAGAGGAAGTTTTGGACCGCCTGTAGACAGGTACTTGAACAAACTACAGTCTCTGTTAGTGTACTCATTTGGTTCTCCCAAACCTTTATTGAGCCAAGGCATGTATGTTACATTTGAAAAATCTCACGATGCACCAAAAATCTGACAAAAAAAATACAAATTAAATTATATGTTCCTCATGGGTTGATTTAGTGCTAAACATTTGAAGGGGGCCATGACTTAATCTGTTGTATGAATGGCGTAAAGTAGATGCACGGCCCAATCAAACGTTTCTTCTGCCATCTAGTGGAAGAAGATTTCATTTTTTGGCCTTGTCACATTGCAGATAGATGAACAAAGATTCATTATGTGTTGTCAAATAAATAATTGTCAGACCTGTGTTACACCCGATGATCATATGCTGTGGCAAGTGTTTGCGAATCGCTGCACTCATTATATGTGCCCTGTGAATCTCTGTTGTGTGCTCAGTGTACAGCTCTGGATGGAAAATGCAGCATAAGCTGCGAAAGCGAGGTAAGAAGAATCACCCCAATATGATATAGACGAAGCCCTGTTCGATTTGCTGAAAGAGTCTCTTTTGGCAGGACATCAACTGCTACCTCATTGACAACAACGGCTTCATTCTCGTCACGGAGGAGCAATCTCAGGTACCGTTTGTAAAGTCGCTCACTGGTCATCTCATGGTCCTAGCGCAACTCAGCAGTCAAACACAAAACTGATGACATCCACAAGTGCTGAACCAAAAAAATATAAGAAATCGCTCGCGGTATATCGCGGTGAACATAACTGCGATCTCCAGATCTTGTTACTTCTGCTTATACTCAACTAGGTTGAGCTGTACTTGTGCAATTCCTTATTTCTGGACTGTGAAACCCGTCTCCCAGACAGGGCTCTTCTTTGGTGAGGTGGAAGGTGCCGTCATGAACAAACTCCTCCAAATGGGCTCGTTCAAAAGGTCTCACGCCTAAACTAGAATGAATCGCATCGCGTACGTTTGATGCTGTGACGTAAAATGTACGCCACGGTTCCACCGCAACTTCTTCGCTTTTATGGCTGCAGGATCACCCTCTATGACTACCAGGCCCTCTGCAGAGAGTATGCCGGGAGCAGCGACAGTGCCCGCACTTTGTCGGATGTAAGCGCGATATGGAAAATGAAACAAGTCCTTATAAAGACGTTACGTATTCACTGCGAGGACTTGATCATGATGTTTCTCTCTTGCAGCCTTTCAGTGTTGTCAAGTGGCTCCTGACTGAACTTGTCATGTAAGGATTAAATATAGAATGTGTCCTCAAAAGCTCCTTTCGTGAAGAATTCACAGCGGGAACACTTGAGCACGGTCACGATATCAAGTTGTAAGATGCACCCGGGGTTGCCCTTAAATGAAGAGATGGCGCAATATGCTCAGTGGCCACAACATTAGGTACACCTGCACAATCAGAAGAGATCAATTCGAGATAGAAACGAATCATTTTAAGACTTATTTGAATGTTCACATATGTTGTCCCTCAAATGTACGTACAGAAGTTGAAAAAGGTAAAAAAATAATAATAATAATTCTATTTGTAAAAGCTGAATATTTGATGGACTGTAGCCCGTGAAGTACATTTCATGCAAATGCGCAGGTGTAAAAGCTGTGGCCGCTGATCATCTGCATCAGTCATAACCCAACACACGTGTTCAGATCAAAATATAATATATCACGTATGCTCAACATATGAAATGCTCAAGGTACGCTTGTGTTTTTCTTTTCAGTTTTCTGCTGGAATTCAACCTGTACAGCTGGTGGAATGTCGATCTTTCGGTCAAAGGTACCAATAGCAAATTGATTGTCTAAATCTTGGCTACAAGTTGGTGCCCCAACTTTGATTCCCTTAATCCGCTGCTGGGAAGAGGGGCAGCATATCAGAAGAAGAACTTTTTTTTTCCACTTTAAGTGACATCGCATTGCTCCTTTTTGTGTGCACGTCTCGGCGAATTTGGTACAGCATAATATGCAGCATGCAGATATGCAGTACATGGAAACAATAACAATTCCTCAGTAAGATTCCGTAATACAGATTGGTTATCAGGTCATATTGCTTTCTGTTTTTCCGTGCTGCTCCACCAAGTGTGTTTCAATATCCATCGCTTAATATAAAAACTTAACTCCAGCTTAACTATAAACCACCATTGTGTTTTTATATATGATTGTATGTTAATGAAAATAGATGTAAGTGGTTCAGATTATGGACGGCTGGATACAATATTGCAAGTGATTGTGTGCGTATCTCTGATGTTCAGTTCTTTGTGCTCTGTGACAGCTCAGAGATCTCGGGGTAAGGCCACGATGGTGCCATGTGACACAGAATACCCCGCCTTTGTCTCAGAACGCACCATTAAAGAGACCACCGGAAACATGGAATGTGACGGCTGCGTCAGGTACCACCACTCATTTCTTGATCGTAATCATCATGACTCAAATGATCCACCGCTATGCCGCTGTTTTTGGCACGGATACAATATGCTGTGTATGATATCATGTCTCGGGGCTGCAGATCGTTTGTCATACAGCAGATCCCCAGCAGCAATCTCTTCATGGTTGTCGTGGACAACACGTGCGACTGCAGCAATACTCCACCAGTGACGATGGATCCTGTTGAGATCATGTATATCCTTCCAACCCCACACGTGGAGAATTTAGCTTGTGAGCATGAACGCACACAGCACGTTGTAGGGCTGAATGGTCATCTAATTGCCATTTTTCTCTTTTTATGGCCAATATCGCGATTGCAATTATTTCTCCTCTTCATGTACATTTTTCTACCAAATATATATATATATATATATATATATATATATATATATATATATATATATATATATATATATATATATATATATATATATATATATATATATTTTTTTTTGTCATTTATCTACTTCAATTAGACTTGGCAACTAACTTGTGAAGACAACAGATAATAATTAAAAACAAAAAACACTGACCAACTGAAATGAAGGGGTTTTTTTCCCCATACTGCAGCAACTGCAGTTTCAAAATTGCATTTTACCACATTGTGACGTCGATTTCAATTTGATTCATTTTTCAACTTCCAATGCCGTAAATTGTAACCTTGACTACTTTGAACATAACGAATCGCTGAAGTGTGACAGACTGAAGTTTCAGAAAGACAGAAAGAAGCCGGAATCATGTCACCCTTTCCATCCTGAGGTATTTTTTATGCCACATGAAAGGCAAAATAGATCATACAGCTCTCGTATTGGGTCTAAAGACAACTGTGAAGTGTATCTCATACAATGTCATATGTTTCATGTTGTACTCAGGAAAATGCCATGGAGTGCGGTTCAGCTTCACGTCTCTGCAGCCCTCTCACGGCATCTTTGCTCCTCTTCATAGCAGCGAGTGTCAGCAGGTGACCATCAGCAGCAGAAGTTTGCAGCAACCCCGAAAGGATTTAACAACAAAAGACCTAAAAAAAAATTTTTTTTTTAAATGTAGGAAACAAGGCCAATCACAAGTAATTTCTTTGCATTTCTGCAGGAAGCGCTTTAGTGAGAACAACATTGTAACTCACACTGAGACATGCAGGAAACTTGTAGGTGGTATTTGGCAAGTACAGTATTTCTAGATTATGCCACTAAGAGTTCACTATGGTGATACAAGTTATTTGTGCAATGGACAAATTTGTCTTTGCTGTTACAACTTTTGCTGTATGTATTAAAGAATGCAGAACATCAGAAAGTAGTTTGGGCAACAGGTTGCTGAAACACTCTTATCATATCTATTTTTCCTCATTATATATATTTTACTTTTATCCATGTGGAACATGTAAAAATATTAACAAGAAATAAGAGCACTGTAACTTGCTTTATTCTGCCATTTTGTCATAGTCAGACACACTGCAGATGCATGTTTTAACAGTGTGCTCAAAGAATGTTAAATGAATATCTGAAGTCTGATTAAAACGATCATGAATAAAGATATTTTTTTTCTTGACAATACACGTGCATGTTTTTATGAGTGTGTTTGAGTTTCTCGTGAGTGGTCGATAAGCAACACAATGAAACACATATAAATGACACCAGTTGATACCGCAGCAAATAAAAAAGAGGAAACTTGTTAAATCTTGATTGGATAACAGAAAAATATTCCTTTCTTTTATTTATATCATTTTGCTTATGTTTATTATAAGGAGGTGTTCGAGTATTGGGGTCACGTGGTACCGAAGCATCCTCATTTTTTTTTTTTCCCAAATAAACTTTATTGAACAAGTCAGAATACAATTCTCAGCAAACAGAGCATCCTCATTTTTAATTGTTTGCAGCGGGTGCTTGATGACGTTCACCTGCTGACTCTTCGCTAAAAGGACAGAGCTGCTCACCATTCGCACCAAGGGCTGCTTTTTATAAGTCTACATTTTTTTGTGTGTCTTGTTGGATTTGACGTTTACTTGGGGAAAAAAAGGAAGTATGCCTCCTAAAAGGCGAACGTTTGTTCTCAATGAAGTGATGGCCGCCAGAAACTCGCCAGTCCCCTCAAAAGTGGCGAGAAAGTCCGGTAAAAGCAACAAAATGGATGCTCTTTGTCAGTGGGGAGGGGGTTGATGCTGATTTAACATTTTCTTGATTTTTTTTAGGTGTGGTGACTCTACGTAAAATAGCCATGCATCCGGGAACGAGCGTCATGGTGGTAGAGGCGCTCAAAGAGCTGGACTCCAGAAAGGGGGTATCCAAACAGGCCATCCAGAACTTCATCAAGCGCAAGTATCCTTCCGTGGACAAAATCCGCCTCAAGTACTACGTACGCAGAGCCCTTAGGAAAGGCCTGGAGGACGGCACCTTGGTTCGGCCTCCCAACTCTACCGTCACCACAGGCGTCGTAGGCAAATTTCGGGTAAAGTCAGGAACGCTGTTTTTCCGCGACCTTTTCTTGAGCCAAGGTTGAAATTTTGTGATCGAAAAATCTTACTTCACACCGCCTAACAAATGTACAATACAATTATAAATGTCGAAATAACTGGGATTTACGTCATCGAGCTCGAAGCTTATTCTTTTGAATAAATGACACGAGGTGGAAGTTTAACTTTTGCCATCTAGTGGTGAACTATGGCATTTCTTTTGGTTGGCACTTTGTTGCTGGCATAAATGAATCAACGAAGAAATTTAATGAAGAATTTTGGACAAACGCAGGGGTGTAGCAAGAAGTTTTTGAATGGGATGGGCAGGGGGTCACAACACGTCACCTTTGATGAACAATGACTTCTTTCTCCCTCCCCCCAAATTTGTGAAGCTTGCACCGAAGCGTAAAGAGTACAAGGCAAAAGTGGAGCCGCGTGTGCAAAAAGCTGCAGAAGTGGAGCCGCGTGTGCAAAAAGCTGCCAAAGTGGATAATGTGGAGCCGAATGTGCAAAAATCTTCAAAAGTTGCAAAGGAAGCTCCAAAGACTAAAGCTGGTAAGTCAAATTAATTGGATCTATTGAAATTGTTACAATGTAGAAATAACTCCCCCCCCCCCCCCCCCCCCCC